>JAMALN010001075.1:0-13124 GCA_023630115.1 Cutaneotrichosporon sp. PK4640 | reverse complement strand
CCTCCAGCCCGGGCACCCCCACGACTCTTCGCGGCGTGCCCAAATCGCGCAACCAGAGCATGGACAGCAGCCATGTCGCTCTATCGGAGCGTGAAAGGCGCCAGAGCCAGCTGTCAACGCAGTCGAACGGCTCGGCTGCCTCAAGGAGACCCTCCTTGAGAGACTACATCCTCGGCGACGAGCTTGGGCGTGGAAGCTACAGCACGGTAAGTTTCGACGTTGCTGGCCGCACACTTCTAACACCAGGTGGTCCTCGCCACCTCCGCGGTGAATGGGACCCTCTCCGCAAACTCGCGTGCCCCACCGCAGCAATTTGCGATCAAGATCATGAACCAGGCGCATCTCATCCAGGAGAAGAAGGCCAAGTACGCCCACATCGAACGAGATGCCCTTATTCGGCTCTCGCTGCCCAGGTCATCAATGTCGCCCTCCGCTCGCGCGGGCCACCGCCGTGGCCCGTCCAACTCGTCCACAGGTGGCGGACCCAATGTGGGACCCAACCGCAGGAGCGGACCCCACCACTTACGCGCCGATAGTGGTGGTGCCTCGTCTGCTGTGACGGTGATGGCTTCCCCTTCGGGTGGGCTGCGTGATCGGCCCCTCGCCATCACCGACTCCCCGACCATGGGCACCATTCCCCTGTCGCCACTCTTGACGAGCGGCCGCCTCGGGGCACGCACGACGGAGCCGCAGGAGATCTTGGAGGACTCGCCCCGCAGCAAACCGCCTTCCCCTGTCAAGGAAGAATCCAGTGACGGCCAGTCGGACGGAGGCACAGCGTCAGAGCCTGCACAGCTTCACCCGAGAAGGGAAGGCTCGACCGACCCAGACTCGATTCGCATGCGCACCCCGCGCAAGCGTCGGCAGTCCCTCGCGCCGTCTGAGCGTAGCGCGCGCAGTTCCAAGTCTGTCACCGGTGGCTCGCAGGTGTTTGGCCACCCAGGCATCATCAGGTTATACTGCACCTTCGCGGATAAGACCAGCGTCTGTGAGTTTGATATCTGGTCACACTTCTTGCACTCCCTGACAACAGACTATGTCCTCGAGCTCGCCAGTAATGGTGAACTGGCCACGGTGATCCGCAAGTACGGGTCGCTCGACCTGACGTCGACGCGCTACTACGCTGCGCAGCTCATCGATACCCTCGAGTTCATCCACGAGCGTGAGATCATCCACCGTGACGTCAAGCCCGAGAACATACTCCTGGACAATGAGATGCGCCTCAAGGTGACAGACTTTGGGAGCGCAAAAATCCTCGGCAGGAAGGAGGAGCCGAGCGAGACCAGCAAGCGCTCGTTTGTTGGTTCCGCCGACTATGTCAGCCCAGAGGTGCTGCGTAATGAGCCCGCCACATTTGCGTAAGTCGCGGTAGAAGCGCTGCTGATTGCTAGCTCCGATATATGGGCATTTGGAGTGGTACTCTTCGATTTCATTACGGGCAAGTCACCCTTCCGGAGCGCGACCGAGTTCCTCACCTTCCAAAAGGTGTTAAAGCGCGAGCTCGAGTTCCCCGAAGGATTCGACCCCGTCGCGCGCTCGCTGGTGGAGCTTTGCCTGGATCTCGAACCGAAGGGGCGTCCCACCCCCCAGGAGATCAAGGCGCATCCGTTCTTCGCCGGTGTGGACTGGAACAATATCTGGTCTGCGCCAGCGCCCAAGATCCGGACTGGCATGTCGCCCCCGCAGCCGACGCTCGCCCAGGTCGCGCTGGACTCTGACGTCTGGGCTGCATTTGATGACGACGAGTCAGACGGCGAGTTCGGCGACCACAGCCAGGAGCCTCAATACGACCGCTTTGCTGCTGCTGAGGCTGTCCAGGCCGTGGACTATCCCGAGGACGACTTGGATCCTCCGCGCCCCGCCTGGCTCGAGGAGGAGATCGGCCCTCGCCCTCCTCGTCAGCCCAAGCCCCGTGGGTGGTCGACTAGCTCCAGCTCGAGTGGCGGGAGGCTCAGCGGTTTGCTGGACACAATGGGCATCAATCCCACCTTCGCTAATCGGAATGGATCTGGGCGCGTTAGCCGCACAAGCGACCGTGGATCCTACGACGATCGCAGCCCATCGCAGTCGCGCAATGGTTCTCCTGAGGCAAGGTACCGAGGCGTGGCGCACGCCGACAACAGCCGGTGGTGAGCCAATGGACAAACAGCTGCTGATAATAGGATGCCCCTCCTCGTCGCCAACGAGAGAATCGTCCTTTCCACGCCGATGTCCGTGAAGCACACGAATGCGGTTCCTCTGCCGTCCTTCCTGCTGCCGTCTGCCAAGCGGCGACAGCTCATTATGACGGATCTTCCTCGCCTTCTCGCCGTTAAGGATGACCCAGAGACAGGCGAGCCGAGGGTCAAGACCGAGTTTCAGTTCATTTCACACCCTATACCCAGTCACAGTAAGGCCGCCGTCTACAACCACGGCGGCAGAGATCGAGACGAATCGGCCATCCAATACATTCTTGAGATCCAGGAGAAGGGCAGCAAGGTGTTTCTCCTCCAGTCGGTGAGTCTACAGGCCCTAACGGTTTCGCTGACCTCCAGGCGACTCAAAACTTCACATGCATCGCAGACACCGCGGACATACGAGCCGCGTGGATGCACACCCTGCGTCGGGTGGTGTAATCTTCTGTTGTACAATTCTCGTCCCGCATACATATTCACTGCACGACTGGTACCAATGCATGAACAATAATAGGGGAACCAAGCCCCTCCTTGGAGAGAGGTGCGGCAGGCAGCTGTTTTTAACCTGTGAACACAGCTTGTCGGTGTGTGATCGTATGGTATGTGGTCGGTACTCTCCGGTGCGGGGATCGGTGACTGACTTGAAAGAACAATCAGCAAGACATCAGTGCATCCTATCAATCCGCACCACCCAGGTCGAACTCGGCTTCCTTTCGGCCACTCCGCTCCACGGTTCGGTTCCCCTGCCATGTCTTCCAATCCCCGTCTCCCTGCAGCAGAAGGAGCATCAAGCTCGGGTCTTCGTTTGGATCCTAGCACTGGCGAGCCGTATCTGGTGCTTCCCGCCCATGCCGACATTCTCTTAACACCTCTCCGCAGCACCGATGAGGAAGCCATGGTGAGACACATCAACATCAGCACGTCTAATCTCAGGTGGAGCTCTGCAACATCCCCTCGGTTGGGATGTGGTTCTACCACCGGGCCTTCCCGTATGCTGCCTCCGACTTCCAACTGGAACTGGCCAAAGCTGCTTCGGAGCAGGAGGAGGCCAGCGCTGCCATCAAGGACAGCAGGACGCCTGCGACCTTTCCATTCAAGGCCATCCGCGAGGCCAGCACGGGCAGGCTGATCGGCGAAATCGGCATCTTCCCTTCACACGAGCATCGGGCATCGTGGGCTGGGTGGGGGCAGGCGGGGAGGGTGAGTACGCTGGAGTGGTGGGTGTGTTTGGCGACAGGCGAGCGTGAGATGCCGCGAGTATCGGTGGCCACACCCCTCATCTTATATTGAACGCAGTGGCGACCGCCGAGTGAGACGACAGACATGCCGCGTCGAGCGTCGCGTGACGGCGCCAGCGGTTAAACCGCCATCCGCAGCCCTCGGAATGGCGTTCGCCGTCCTTGACTGAAAGCCTGGCAAGGGTCGCAAGCGAGGACAACGAGAGCTGTGTGTGTAGCATCGTCGACGCTGACCGAGATTACGGTCAGGTGACGCCATGCCCACCTCATCGTCGCTAAACGCGCGCGGTTCCATTGGTCGCGCGGAAAAACCGCCTGGGGCTCCGTGCATTCGATTGCGGCCAGAACGCCAGATAGCCAGGTGCGGAATGCATTCAGCCCGAGTCAAGTCAGGCAGTCCACGGGCATGGAGCGGAGGCCGCGGCCCGGCTTGGCGAGACGGACCGAAGACACCAGACGATCCCCACTCGCTAGGCTCGCCACTCCAGATCCTGCATCGGCTACAATCTAAGCTCTGCTCATCTCTATGGACAACGATCTAGCTCTACACACCCCTCAACGACTGTCCACTAGGTGGCCCCGCGTTGCCTCCGGGTCCCGACACTTCTCGAGCTGACCCTTGAGTACCTCGTTCGCGTGCCCGACGGCGAGTACGAGCCAGACGTTGAGCAGCGCCAGCGCGACCGCCGCGGCCTTGAGCGCCGTGATGACATACCCCGCTGTCGTGGGCCCGGCCTTGCGCGCAGTGTACCACCACGCCGCGGCGAGGGGCACGAGCGTGAGCGCGACGCTCGTCGCGATTTCGGGCGGATCCCAGGCGTCCACCATCGCGCGGCCAACTGCGACGGCAGTCTGGGCGGCGCAGGTGAGCGTGGGGTCGTGGCATGGGAGGGAGATGTGGACGAGCGTGCCCAGGATAATGAGCACTCGGAGCACGGCGAGGCCGATGCCCACGCCGATCGAGGTGAGGCAATGTCGTGTATGCGCGTCGAACTCCACTCGTGGAGGCGAGAAGATATGAAGGGCGAGGAGACCCCAGAACGGCGCCATCATGGTGACGAGGGCACACGCTGTGAAGACGGCGGGCGCCCAGATCCAGCTCTCGTCCAGCAGGGGCACGAGCGAGGTGAACGTGCTCGACGCGAGGAAGAGCCCCGCCGTGAAGGTGAGGAGGTGGAAGGCAGCCCGGGCTATGATCTCGGCCGCGGCCAGTACAGAGCCCAGGGTGGTGGTGTCGAGGCTCTCTATGGAGGGCTGGGGCGAGGATGCGCGAGTAGAGCGGAGCGCCAGGTCGCGCTCATCCTCCCGCACTCTGTGCGAGTGGATGTGGATGGGGGAGCCGAGGCGGCTGGGAGCTGAGGTCGACGGCGACGAGTCGAAGACGGACTCGTAGTCGTTGGGTATGGCCAACTCGGGGTCGGGGACGCGGCGGGAGAAGTTTACTGCCATGGCGGGAGGGTAGACGTAGGGCAGAGAGAGCGCTGCATCTGCGCTCGCTGCTTATAGATCATCCACCTGAGGGAGAGAATCGCCGTCTTGCTCATCTGTGGTGCGTGGCTGCGCGGTGCGTGGTGCCCGGTCAGCAGCGGGAGCGCGCTAATACGGGGGTGAGCTGTTTGGTTCCAGGTGCGAGATTTTGCGGGCGAGATTTTGCGGAATGGATGGTCTTCTGGGGTGAGCGATTTCGAACCGCTCTGCGCTAATTTAGTGACACAGCGGCACAGCCGCTGGGCGGGGTGCATGCATACAACCAGCACGCACAAGGACACTCCGGGTGCCATGCAATCGGTCGCTGGTGCATGAGTCGGGTGCTGTCTCCGTACCCCGGCATAGTGGTGGCCAGACCTGCTGGGTTGGTGTTCTGCGTTTGCTGGACGAGGAAGCTGTAGAGTACCACTACAGCGCACTCCCGCTGTCGCAGTCCACACGGGGCGCGATCGGCTTCTCTTGGGGTAGACCACCCACAAGTACAGTGCACGGTGAGAATGAGAGGACGGAAGTGGATGGCGAGGGGTATGAGCGGCTCGGCGATCGCCGATGCACAGCGACCTTGGCATCCTCCACGCCTCCCCGTTCCACACGTCCGCTCCCACCTCCAAGAGTCACACATTGTGCAGACCGACGGACGATGCGAGTGTGAGCCCCCTGGTGAATCGCACGGCGGTGCGAGGCTCACGCTCTCACGCTCCGGCGGGCATATAACCTCTCGCCGGCGCTGACCACCCACGTCCCCATCCACCATGTTTCCGAAGCCGCGGGCGCGCACAGCGCCGACGACGCCGACACTCCCGCCCAACCTGAGCGTGACGCCGTTCCCGCTCACGCCTCTTCCGCCCGCAGCACCCAGCTCGCGCTCCCCTCCGACCTCCCTCTCGCCACTCACGCCCCTGACTCCACTGCCGAGCACCCCACTCCCCGTCACACCGCAGTCCGCTCGGCCCGCCCCACCCCCCAACACCGCGCGGCACCACTCGGCCCCCAATCTCTTCGAGGCCGAGATGGCCCTCTTCCTCACCGAGGTGACGGAGGTGCTCAATCCGCCCGAGGAGCCGCACCCGCTCCTCTCCGAGCCCCTCCCTCCCCCCCACGAGATGGCAGGGTACATCCACGAGCTGCGGGAGCGTCTCGTCGACTCGGAAGGGGAGATAGAGTATCTCCATGGCCGGGTGCGCCGCGCCGAGAGCGACAACGCGTACCTCTGCCGCCAGGTCACGGTGCTCACGGACCAGAGGGAGGCGCTGCGCGATCGCCTGGAGGGGCGGGGCGAGTTCCGCAAGGTTGGGCGCAAAGAGAGCAAGGAGTGGACGGGGAGCGTAGGGCGCAAGGACAAGAGCTATAACGAGGGGCGGTATGCTTAGCCAGAAGAGCTGTAGAGACGGTGTTTTGGCGTTGTGGGCTTCTCGCAGTGCGCACGGCCATCTCCGATGACCGTCCGCAGCCTTATGAAGCCGTGGGCGCGTCCAGCCCCCGAACGCGCGCGATCCGACCGACACGATGGGCCAGGGGAGCGTGATGAGTTCATACATCCCTGCGAATGCAATGCAATGCGCCCGGAGAGTTCTTGTGGACGGGTCAAGAGGTCTGATGTGATGGATATCAGTGGAACCAAACAAACGCACAGTCCGGTCGATCGGCCCAAGATCGGCGTTCAGCGGTGCCTGCCCTGCATAGTCTGACGTGACATGGAATCAGCATGGACGCGATGGCTTCGATCCCGCAGCCTCAAGAACCAAGACGGCCACGTCTGAGCGCTGCATCGTACACTTCACTATCACTCTCACGCTCCTTACGCTAACCAACCCCCAGCATGCCGCTCACCCCGCGCCGCATCATCCTCGACCCCGACAACGACCCCGACGCGCCGGCGCCACACGTTGCGCCGCGCGCCGAGCCGCCGCCCTACTCCGAAGCGCCGGGGATGGGGAGCCTGTCCGCCGACGCGCGCGGCCTGGCGCAGGACATCGTCGGCCTCCCGCCCGGCGTGCGCGACCTCATCCTCGCGCTCTGCCGCGTCCAGGCGTCCGCCCCGCCCCCCTATGAGGAGGAGGCGCTGGCGCTCGCAATCCACTACATCGCCCGCACCGCGACGCACGCGGCGTACGCCCGTACAGTCTGGCTCTCCGCCCTCAACTATGTCGTGCTGGCCTTCTCGACCTCCCTACTCTCCTTCATCCCCGTCGCCGCGGCGCACTCCCTCGCCTCTCGCCCCCTCCTCGCTCTCCTCGGCATCCTCCTCATCCTCCTCCTCCCGGTGGTCATGGTCGGCACGCGCTTCGACCGCCGCAGTGGCAGCCTGAATGGCCTCGTGTAGCTCCTCGCTGGCGTCGCTCCCCTCGTGGGCGCCACTCTCCCCCTCCTCGCGGCACTCGGCTTCCGCCTTCCGCTTCAGGGTCTGAGTGCCGCGCTGGGGGAGGCAGTCAAGATCTCGGCCGCTGCCGCAGCCGCCTTCGGCATCGGCACGGCCTTTGTGCTCCGCCAGATCGATCGCGACGTCAAGGTTTACTGGGCACTGGGTGTACATGAGCTGCCGACGCTGTACGACTTTGTGACCAGCATCGCGCGGGCCGGCGCCCGGGCGTACGAGGGCGTCGTCACCGATCGACGTTGACGTGCGAAAGACGCGAGTTTGACAACCACCTATAATCAGCAGGTAACAAGTGGGTGGACGCACTGCACCTCGGCTCACCTACAGCAAGCTCAACTTGAACATGACCACAAACGCCATGAGCCAGTACGCAAACCCAGCAATCGCCACAAGCCTCGGTGCCACCGGCAGGCCCGGTAGAGCACGCAACACTAGGCTACTACCCTTGCCGGCGACAAGGCCTACCCACCAGACAAGGAGCCAGCCGAGAACGTTTCCAGTGATCCAGTTCGTCGCCTCGATGGCTGCGAGAACGAGAAGGAGGACGATCTGCACCAGGCTCCGGATGAGCCAGTTGATGCCGCAACAGGGCCAGAGGCGCGAGAGACCGTCTATACCCTCAGGTGGAGGACGAGGCGGTTGGATGCCTATGGGGGGAGTGTTCATAGGGGGAGAGTTGATGATGCGCGGGATAAGTTGGCATGCATGTCGAATGCGAGCAGGCGATATTCAGGCGCTGGCAACCATCAACTGCGTTCAGCATCGCAGCCAGCTGGGGTGAGAACAGTGACTTCTCACCTCACACGTTCCCACCTCTGATAGAACTATCCCACCCCACGCCATTGACACTCAAGTACTGTACCATTGGTGCCTTAGATTGTCGTTCTAACCCTGTTAGCCACAATTGGGTCTGGAGAACAAGGCGAGGATTGACGATGCGGCGCTTCCATTGGCCTCTAGAATGTCGCCTATTGGAGTGCTTCAACTCTTGTTAGCTTCAAAGGTGAAGTGAAGCCACATCCCAACCAAGTGAGCGTTTGCCCCAAGCGTATCAGCTCGTGAGGTGACACTATCACCTCACAAGCCCACGAGTCCAGTTCTCCAACCTCACCACCTGCCGATCTACCGACCTCCCCACCTTCCGACAAACCCACGACACAGCATGAGCTACTCTCCGACCACTCCATTCCCACTCGTACCTCCCACTCTGGCTCCTCATCCGGCTGCAATACTGCGGATCGCGCATCTCAACGTTCCCCGGCCCCCCCAAAGGCGCCTGCGTCACTAATGCCGCCCTTGCCGCAGTCCCAACACCGTCATCCGCGGGCTCATCAACAACGGGATCCTGCTCCTGACCCGCTTCCTCTGGGCGCTGATATGGCTCGAGGCAGAAGCGCGGCCACTTTACATCCTGTTGATGCTCTGGTGGAACTTGTTTGTCTCCAGGGTGCACTCATGGTGCGCTCCTCGCTCCCGGTGACGTTCACCGCGGGACAGATGTTGGTGTGCCTCGCAGCCTTCTTGTACGCTAATGCGGCGGCGGCTATCATCGTCAAGATGGCTCTGCAGCGCCACTGGTAGTCGTGTAAAACACGCATGCTCCCTATCTATTCCTTGGCTCGCTATCCATGGCAGCGCTGCGCATTAGTTGGACAAGTCTTACCGCATTAAAAGTTTGCACATACATCGCCCGTCTTTCTCGACGCTCCTTTCGTCGTTTCTTCTTGTCAGATAACAAATTCGACGGGTGGCATTGAGTGGGGAGGATGTGCGGAACAATGGATGAGCTGGCTCGGCGTTCGCCTTGTGGGCTGTGGGCTGTGAAATAGGCTAACAGGTCCTCTCCCACTCATACCACGTAGAAGAGAATTGATGTGGGCGGATTTGCGCGGTAAGAAGGAATGTAGGCACCCAGCCGTTGATCAAAAGTCGTCTAAAAGCAAGCGAGCAATGCTTGGGGCTGTGGGCGGGCGGCTCGGGCAGTTGGAGCAGCGGGTTGGCGTAACTCGGTGATGGTTTGAAGCCCCCACTTCTGACTCGGACGTGCGGTGGTCCATGAAGTCATGACACAGCGTTCGAGCGGCTGACTGAATAGCTACATAAAACGATACAACATGGCATCGGCGTTACAACAACTCTCTCTCAACCTCCCATATCTCTGTCCACCACACCCCGTTCATAGCATCATAGCATCAACCCCCACGCGCGCCGCTCAATCCGCCCAGTCACATTATCGCACCCCGCTCGACCGCAGCACCCACCCGCAACCACCGACATGATGTCCACGGAGCAAACCCATCTCAATCACCCTTCCTCCTCCACTCAGACCCCGGGCCCACCCTCCTCGTCCCGCGTCACCAACCCCAAGGCCGCAGAGGAGGTCGCTGGTCGAATCTGGGCGATGCGGCGCACTCTGGTGAGATGGGACGCCCTGGTCGCGGATCTCGCCCGGCGTGGGCGGCACATGAGGGCCCTGACACCCGCGGAGGAAGCAGCAATTTCCCACAACCGTCGCTGCATCGCCGCGTTTGACAGGGTCTCGGCGGACAACGCACGGCGGTTGGCGGAGATGGAGGCGCGGGCTGATCCGCGCGAACAGGCCGCATTGGAGTCTCTTAGGGCTTGGTGTAAGCGTCTCGAGTTTGCGCGCTATGTCGAGGTGCCAAGGGACAACGGGTCCATGGAGAGGGACATGGATGTCCTGCTCAATGGTATGAAGGACCTGTAGACATGAAAGGAGGATGGAGAGTCACTTGTAGACAGTCGCAACACGGAGAGAGACCAACACACTGTAGACATTATACACGTTCACATAGGACATGTATCGCCCACTGCGGCATCCATAGGGAGAGGCGACCGCGCTCAGGATTCGTGCCAAAGGGCAGTACGCTTGGTGCGAAGAGGCGATGCAGGGAGGTGAGGTGGCGTGGTTCGTGCATGCTGACGCGAGTCGAGCTCAAGCTTAGAGACCAAAGCGCTGATGATGACGGCAGAGTCGGTGACTAGAACCAAATATCACATGCTAATGTGTTTAGATGCTCATGCGCCACAAGGCCCGAGGCTGCCCCACTCTTATCTCCTGCCCCACTCCGTAAAATAGCCTGGTCGAGTCTGCATACATCCGTACATCCGCCGTGTTGGTTGAGCTACCACCTCACACTCAGGTTGCTCAACGGCGGCCGTGGCTAACGAGCAAAGATCTGCATGCGTCCATATCCGTCTCGCGCTCTCCGGCTAGGCTGGCCCACTCCTCGCTGTCGGGCTTCAGAGCAGCCTCTGGCCGCAGGGCTGGGTAGTGGAACCCGACGTCGCTCCGGCGGGCGAGGACGTCACTTGTCCAACATTGACGACGCCGAGAACACGAAGGAGAGCCGAGGGAGGCCGAATACATCGCCGAGCCGAGCCCGCGTCGACTCCGATAAAGCAGCGAAGCTGGCCGATCAAGGCCGAGACCGGGACGGTGATGTTGCACGTTCCGTGCCTGGACCACGTGCAGATCGCGTGCCGATCACCCTCACCCCTCGGCCCAGCGCGCCCACCCCCGTCCCGCGACGACGTCGAGCGCCGCGACGTGCACGGCGATAATCTGGAGCGGGACGGACGCGGCGAAGAGGCACAGCGGCGCGCCGACGCTCTCGATCCCCGCCAGCGCGAGGCCACGCTTGAAGCGCAGCGCCGCCGCGAGCGCCAGCACGATGGGGAGGAGGATGCCGAGCGCGAACCCGTCCGCGCTCGCCTGCATGCGGCCGCCGACGCGGAGGAGGGGCTGCAGCGCGGGAGTGAGGCTCACGTCCCAGCGGCGCGTGCGCATGGAGCGTGCCGCAAGCGCCGCGGCGAGGCGGAGGGCGCCGGCGGCCGTCGTGACCGCGTCCATCTGAATTCGGGGGCCGAGCCGAGCCCGGGACCGATGTTTGGGTTTTTGGGACCGAGCCGGCGCCCGGCGTCTGCTCGCTTGGCCAGCAAGATTTTTGCTCGCGTCCTCGGTGTCGGCGTCGGGCCCGGCGATCTCGGAGCCAGTCTCGGGGACGGGGACGGGGTGTAACGCTCGGACAGTCGTATGATGGGCGATGGGCCGATGGGACAGGGAAGGGAAAGAGGATCAACAATGCGGCAGTCGTGCCATGCCTCCATGGGGCCGAGCGCTTTGTTGCGCTTCGCGGCCGCCGCCCAGCCCAGCCACGCCGTCATGACTCACCGCAACTCGATGCATCTCTTCTCTCCATCGCTCTCATCCCATCCCATCCTCCTCGTCGTGACTGCACGCCCGCCATGACCGGCGTCAAGGGGTGGTTCTCCCACCCCTCGACCGCGCACTCCGCCCACCCCAACGCCCACTCAACCGCCGAGCGCCCACCCGCCGAGCTCGGCGGCCTCCCCACAGCCCCATCTGCGCCCCCGACGACGCGGCGCTGGAGCTGGCGCCACTCGCACCACCCATCGACCGGCCCCCCATCCTTCCCACCCCTCGGCGCAGCGCACACCGCACCCGCGACACCAACCCCCGCCCCACGCAGATCCAAGTCGCACCCCCGCCTCTCCCTCCATCTCCACTCCCACTCTCACCACTCCCACCACCCTCCCACGACACAGCAGTCGGCGCCCCCCTCGCTCGCGCCAGCGTCCCTCACCCTCCCCTCCCCGACAACCGGCAGCGCGTCCTGGCTCACGATCCACACGCCCGAGCCGTCCCCCGCCCCGCTCTCCCCCTCGCCCGGCAGCGTGCGGCGCCGCCGCGCGCCCTCCATGACCCGCCCGCTGCACCCGACCGGCCAGACGCGCTTCAAGCCCGGCACACGGCCGACCTGGCGCTTCCTCAAGAACCTGCGGCCCGCGCTCGTGCCCCGCCCCGCGCCGCCAAAGGCCAAGACCTGGAAGGACCCAAAGGAGGGCAAGGAGGGCAAGGAGAAGGACGGCAAGGAGGGCAAGGGCCGGGCCAAGGGAGCGAAGAGGGGCGAGAAGGAGGCCGCGAGCGCGGTCCCTGCGACTGCGCCTGAGGCCGACTGGGACACCGAGCCCGAGAGCAGCAAGAAGTTCTCGCTCCTGCGGCGGCGGACGACGAGAGCCGCCTCGCCGCGCAGCTCGCGCCCCACCTCGCCAGTCCGGCCATCACCCTCGAGGCCCACTTCACCATCGCAGAGACCGACATCACCGTCTCCCGAGCGCAGCGCACTGGGGCTGGGGCGCGCGCCCTCCCCCCGGCCAAAGGTATGGCGGTCGCGCTCCTCGCGCCCGACGTCGCCCACACGCCCGACCTCGCCCACGCCGCTGAGAAGCCTCTCTTCCAGACCCGCATCACCGGCGCCCGTGCACCGGCTCGCGTCGGCCTCGACCATGGCCACGCTCATCTCGACCGCCACCTCCTCCCCGTCCACGAGCCAGACCACGCTCCCGACCCTCGCGAGCATGGGGAAGCGGGTGCGCGCCCCGTCGCCCACCCGGCTGTTATCGGGCCCGCGCGTGGTCGCCGAGGCGCGCGAGGCTGAGCGTGCGCGGCGGCAGCGCTCGGCGTCGACGGGGCACATCGCGCTCGGCGTCGTGTTCGGGTGCGCGCTCGCGCTGTCCCCCTGGCCCGCGGTCGCCGCCACCCTTGTCGTGGTGGTTGCCATCGTGCTCGCGGCCGCGCTCTGCCCCGCCGCGCGAGAGGGCGGCGCCGAGGCGTGGCGCGCGTGCGGCGAGGCTGGCACGGTCGCTGTCGTCGCCGTGTGGCGCTGGACACAGGAGAGACGGCGGAAGAAGGCCCAAGATCAAGTAGAACGATAGACCACTCCTCCTGTAGACTACTGCATTGTACCTGTACATATGTACCATTCTAGTACAACAACGGCGGGTAATGAGTGTGGGTGGGTG
>JAMALN010001074.1:0-17327 GCA_023630115.1 Cutaneotrichosporon sp. PK4640 | reverse complement strand
GGTTCCTGTGCCGTCTCGAACTGTGATTCCGTAGTCTGTTGTCGTTGTGTACGTTAGGACCATATGAAAACCCCTGATATCCCCACGCTGAGGAGGCAAGCGACGAGCGACGTGTGCTCGTTCGTGCTATGCGCTGCATGAGCTGATTGCGGCCCGTATCCAGGAGCAGAGTGGCGACTGTGCACAATGGGCATTGTGGAGGTGGGCTGTGGCTGTGGCCGAGGCGGTGTCAAGCGATGTCATGAGCCGGGGCCTTTGTGCCAAGGTGTGCACTTCTTGGCAACTGGCAGCTGGCAAGTCGAGTGGAGCGACCGCTGCAAGTGCCATTTCGAGTGACTTTGCATCTGCGCCCCGATGCGCACCCGAAGCGATGCGCGCAGCAACGGGAGTCGTCGAGTGGCACGCGCAGCTCTGCACAGTGCGGCGATAGTGGACTGCGGCTGCGGCATATCCGGGTGCGCGAAAAACTACCCCTTGGTTCTCGGCCGCCGCTATCCAAGCCCGGCACGTCCCCGAAACCGCGCGGTTCCGCGGGCGGACGCGGCCTGGTGCACTTGTTCGCGACAAGGCGTCGTCCCCCGGCTCCGGGTGCGGGTCCAGGCGCTAGGCTGCGCAGTGGTCCAGACTCGAGTTCGCGGGAGGGAGGGGCTCGGGTGCGTCGCTAAGCTAAACTGGTGTTCGAGATCTGGCCACGAGGGTAGGGCGGTGCAGATGTGGACAGGACGCTATCTCGGTCTCTTGCGCTCGCTGAGCCATCGAACTTGTAAGCTTGTATGCTGCGCATCGTTGGCGAGCATCGCGCGCTGTTCGCTGCTGGCTGAACCATTGATCGCCAAGTCGTTTCCTCGCCGGCGCCCAGGTCACCGCAGATGGGGCCGGGCCGGGGCGGATGTACGGCCCCGAAGCGGAGGCCGGCCCGCAACTCCGGTCCGACACCCCATCACTCATCGATGCATGTTCTTATCGTTCATGGCTGAGGCTACACTAACACTACTGCGACTGCTAGCGAGACAGCGCCGACTGCGCAGCGACCGCCGCCGATCACACGACCAGATCACACTAGCTTGTGAAGCAACGCTCCGCAGCTCCGCAGGTTCGGACTAGGCGGCCCCACACACGCCGCAGCCCCACTCTCGCCGATGGACTCGCTCCCCGACCTCAACTTTGCCCTCGGCGACGTCGGGGGCGCACCGGCAGAGCCCGCGCGCCTCGTCTGCCAGTGTGGCCGCAAGTTTACGCGCATCGAGAACCTCCGCCGACACCAGCGCAACCGTGAGCCACCCAGAGATTGCGCTGACACCAGACGAGGAGAGCAAGGTAGCCTCTCCCTCCCCCCCAACCCCCAACCCCTCCTTCCCCCCCATCGCTGACAGCAGCTCTCGTGCCCGACGTGCGGGCGCACCTTCCGCCGCCCCGATGTGCTCAAGCGCCACATGCGGACGCATCGGGGCGGGAGCGAGTCGTCGCGCCAGAGCCGGAGCCGGAGCCGCGGGGCGAGTGCTGGCCCAGCGTCGCGCAGCCCGCCGCCCGCCCCCCCGCAGCTCTCGTTGCTGATGGGCAACCTGCCGAGCAGCACCTCGGGGCCGCTGAGCGCGCCGCCCACGGCCCCGCCCTTCGCCTTGGCGTCGGGCACGCTGGCCCTCGAGGCGGTGATGCACGCGTCCGCGCACGGGCGCGACGTCCCGCACGCCCCGCGCGCCGCCGGGAGTCCATGGGGTATGCTTAAGAATGGCGGCGCTGATACAGACCACCTTTGGCTGCCGGACTTTGGGGTGGCGGACGAGGGGAGCGACGAGGAGGAGGAGGACGAAGAAGAAGGCTCGGAGCTCGGGACGTGGGACGGCGCCGTGGCGCAGGCCCGCGCGGCGGGATACTCGGGCTATCCCATGCTCGCGCCGCGCCTGGCCGGCGAGCGCGTCGAGACCGAGGAGGAGTGGCGCATACCGGCCGAGGGCGCCGCGTGGCTCACGGACGCGGTGTACACGCGCGCCAAGGCGTGGTGTGGTAAGCTGCCGCGAGACCGCGCTGATAAGACACGCGCGACCGTACGATCCGGTGGCCCGACCTCGGCACGGCCAACTACCTCATCAACAGTGGGCCCCCCGTCCTCCCAGCTAACGCCAGCACACTTTGAGCGCGTCGAGCCACAGCTGCCCGTCATCCACCTGCCGTGCGTCCCCAAAGTATTGGCTAACGCAGAACGTTCCAGGCCGCGCACGCCGCGCCGACGCTCATTGCCGCGCTGCTCGCGTCCGGTGCGCACGCGGCGGCGCACACCCGCGCCCGCACCTTCTCCTGCGAGCTGGCCGAGACGCTCCGCCGCGCCCTCGAGCCCGGCGTGCGTTCCCCGCGGGCGCGCTGACGCCAGGACCTCGACAGCCTCCACGCCCTCCTGCTCGCGTACCTCGCGGCCGCGGGGTGCGGGAACCCGCGCGCGCCGCTCATCCTCGCGACCCTCACCTCCCAAGTCCTCGCCCTGGGGCTGCTGGCGCACCGCGAGCCCGAGGCCGACTGCGCCGCCTGGGTGCGGGGCGAGCGCATGTCGCGCCTCGGCCTCGCCGTCTTCCTCCTCGACGCGGGGACGGTGGGCTCGCTGGGCCTGGGCCAGGTCGCGTCCGCGCCGCTCCCGGACGGCGAGCGCTGGCTCCTGCCCCCCGAGGGGTGGAGCGCGCGCGAGCAGACCTCCGTCGGCGCTGCGTGAGTGAACTTCGGGCGCGCTGACGGCAGCCTCGCGGCGCTCCCGCGCTACCCGCCGACGGTCGGCGACTTCGGCGCGCGCGTCCTCCTCGCCACGATCCACTTCGGCATCCGCGCGTACCGCGCCGAAGAGGCCGTCTTCCGGCGCACACAGGAGATGCTGGGTCTCGCCCTCCCGGCACGGCTACACGTGAGCCGCGCGCACCCAGAGCTGACGCCAGGCCCTCGAGACGCTCCTCGAGGCCGCGGGGCACGCGTACGGCCAGGGCGTGGGCTACCACCTCGGCTACCTGCTCCTCCGCGCGCCGCAGGGTGTGTTCCTACCGCGCTTACCAGATCTTGAAGAGGCCGCGCTGCCCGTCGCGCACGCCGCGCACCTCCTCGTCGCTGCCGGGTGGCCGCTGCCGAAGGGCGACGTGCTCGCCGCCCCGGCGGTGTACCACGCCCTCCTGGTGCTGCGGGCGTGGGCGCGCCGACCCGCGTTGGGGGCGCCGGCGGACGAGGCCATCGTCGCCGAGCTCATGGCGCCGCGCGCGACGGCCGCCCCGCATGTCGGGCCGGGGGGCATGCTCCCCGCCTCGAGGGAGGTGTCGGGGGCGCAGGTGCTCAAGCTCGGGCTGCAGTGGATGGCGGCGGCGGGCGCGTCGGGCTACGCGCAGCGCCTGGCGCGCCTGCTCGACACCGAGGAGGGGTAGATGCATGTATTCCCAGCTATGCCACAGCCGCTCGGAGGAGAGTTGCTCCGCCTCCCAGCGGGCGGGACCAGATCACAGGCACGGCCTGCCGCCGGTGCCTGAGCTTGCCGGCCGGCTTGCGAACGCGCGTCCACCTTCACCTTCGGCATCGCACCATGCCCCGAGCGCACCGATATATATCCCTGCTCCGTCCCACTGACGCCCCACGCTCACCACTCACGCTACTACTCGGTACGGAAGTAACCCCGTGTACATGGCGCCATGATGAGGTTCACCTCGACCAGCGTCGCCTCCCTCCTGCGCGGGGCGGCGGCCGCCGTGCGCCACTCCCCCAAGCCGGGCACGCTGCACCGCGTGCGCGCCGCCCTCCGGCGCGCGCTGCACGTCGCCGCACCCCACCTCGACACCATCCCCGGCAGCGGCCGCGCCGCCGCGCGCGTCGCCCACCTCTCCCACTCGGCCCCGCGCCACCCCCTCGGCCCCGTGGGCGGCGCCTTCCGCACGGGCTCGTACCGGCCGGGCGCGCGCGCGCCGCGCGGCGCCGGCCTCCCCGCCCACGTCGGCCTCGGCAGTGCCAGGACCTTCGCGACCGCCCCCGCCGCCGGGAGCATCCCGAGCGCGGCGGGCAACGTGCCCGTCGTGCTGCGCGCCTTCTCCCAGATCTTCGATGATGACAAGTACGCCGCCCCGCTCCCCAGGGGGCGGCGGTACATCCCCTACTCCCCGCGCCGGGAGCGGCGCACGGCCCCGCGCGCCCGCCAGCTCCGCCGCCGCCCCTCGTGCTCCGCCTCCTCCATCGGCGAGCAGCTCGCCGCCTACTTCCCCTTCCGCCCCGTCTCCGCGGACGTGCACCTCCCCCCGCGCCCCGAGGACCTCACCACGCCGGGCATGAGCGCGACCCTCGCGCTCCCGCTCGCGCCGTCGCTCGACGCGCTCCTCGCCCCCGAGCCGATACCCTACGCGGACGCCGAGGTCGGCGTGGGCGTGCTCGCGCGCCTCTGCGCCGGCGCGGCGCCGCTGCACGACGCGTACGCGGCCGCCGGCGCGCGCCTCATCCCCCTCCTCGCACGGATGGAGGCGCTCGGCCTCCTCGCCCCCCTCGCTTGGCCGCGCGTGTCCCTCCAGCTCCTGGTGGACGGGGGGCGCCCGGATATTCTAAGGGTTACGTTTACGGACCGGTGCGCGGGGGATGTGCTCGCGCTCCTGGGGGGGATGCTGGAGGACGGGATGTTCGCCCTCACCGACGCGTATGAGGAGGGGCTGAGCGCGGCCGAGGAGGCGGAGATCGCCGCGCACTGGGACCGGGAGCCCGCGCCCACCGTGCGTACCGCTTCTTCCGTGACGCTCGTGATGCCGACGCTCGACATGTCGACCCCGATGCTCCAGTACGACGCCGAGCCGGCGTGGCCCGACTCGTCGCCGTCCATCGGGGCCAGCGGCGCATCCACCCCCTCCGTGCTCGACAGCTGGGCGACGAGCCCTGCGCTCTCGCGCTCCCTTTCTTTCCTCGACCACCTCGATCTGGGCAGCTTTGCGAGCTCGTCCGACTCGGACGGGTGGTCCGTCTCGCCGAGCGAGGAGGACGCCGCGATCGAGGCCGCGAAGAGCGTGGACGTCGGTATCGAGGTCGAGGTCAGCTGGGTCGGGCCGGGCCTGAGCCTCATTGATTCGTGGTAAGGACAGATTCATAGTTGGCAATTTGAGGGTATGGAAAGGAACATACGCGAAGGTGGAGGTTGAACAAGGAGTTGCCTAGTGGCGAACAGCGGAGGTTGACTAATGGCTACACGCCTGCTACAGGCACGCAAGGCACTGGTATGGCAGCTACATCCCAGGCAGGGAGAATCTAGAGCGCGATGTTGAGCTCCTCGGCGACCGCGTCGCGCAGTTCGCCGTCGCCCATGGCCGCGTACCCCGACTGCGGGCCCCAGTAGTAGTCCGCGAGGACGAGGAGGTGCGCGCGGCCTAGCTGGCGGAGCGCGGCGGCGGAGTAGAGGGCCTGGGTTAGCTTTGTCGGACAGGACGCACGAAGGGCGGCGGCGCGTCGGTCACGAGGCTCAGGACTGGCGCGATCGCCTCGCCCCGGGCGTGGTGGTGCGCGTTCCACTTGCTACCGTCAGCTCAGGAAGCAGATGCCCGTGGAGCTCACCGCGTGGTCTCCCACTGCGCGAGGCGGACGCGGATGGCGAGCCACTCGGTGAGGAGGGCGGCTGAGTCGGGCTGGGGCGCGGTGGGTGAGGTGGCGGGCGCCAGGGTCAAGGTGGTAATGGTGGAGACGGACATGGTGTGGGATAGGTTTCCGCTGATACAAGAGGAGGAAGAAGAGATGTGGCGGGGAATGACACTGAGGGGATGTGGTGAAAGTGGAGGAAGGGGGATGTGGTGGAGAGGCGATGGATAAGGTAACCAGGCGGGGGACAATCAGAGGAAGGTCGACCGAGTGGGCAGCTGCCCGCCACACGACAGTGATGGCCGTGGTAGCCCAACATTGGGGGTGTGGCGCAGGGACCTCGCCATCTCCGCCACCCACTCTTGATCGTAAGACCTCGTCGCGAAGGTCCTCCTAGTCGAATTACCCAGGCAGCCGGCGTGGGAGTGACGCTACATGAATACAGCCAATCCTGCATCGAATAGAACTACAACAGAAAAAACTACAGCAGCGCAAAAGGAAGTACAACAGAAAAAAAGCGCGAAACTAGTTTAGCAACTGGGCCAGCGTGAGCCTGCCCGGCCCCCGCGCCCCATACACCCCGAGCTCGAGGCGCACCTCCCCGCGCAGCATGTTGAGCGTCTCGCGCGCATAGTACGCGGCATCCCCGCGGTAAAAGGCGAGCAGGGCGGCCAGCTCTTCGCGCTCCAGGGTGAGGAGGTGCGCGCGGTCGCGGACGATCACGGGCGGCGCGCCCCGCACGACCGCGCTCGGGACGGGACGGTACGCACCCCCGCGCGCGTGCGCCTGCTGGTTGAAGAGCTTGTTCGCATGCCGGTCGCGCTCGAGGTCCGACATGGGGGTGGGGCGGGGGGTGAGGGCCGCGCGCGCGGCGGCGAGCTGCGCGGGCGGGATGATGCGCGCAAAGTCGTCGAAGTTCGCCTTGAGGGCGAGGACGCCCTCGCCTTGGACGAGGAGGCGGGGGGGCGGCGCGGGGAGGGGGAGGTTGGCGGGGTTGGGGCGCGGGTAGTCGGGGGGGATGTCGTTGGAGGGCTGGGCGGGGGCGGAGGGCTGCGAGGGACCAGCCTCGTCGGCGGGCTCCAGGGGCGGATGGTCGAGGGGAGAGGGGAGGGGAGGGTGGCTCGCCTCGATGAGAGGGAAGCTCTCCTCGGGGGGAGTGGGGAGGGGAGTGTCCTCCTCCTTGGGAGGGTGCTCCTCCATGGGAGGGTGGCTCCCCTGCTCCTGCAGCATCTGTTTGCGTCTGTTCTCTGCGCGGACGCGATCAAAGATCGATCCCTTTGGTTCCACGCCGGGCGCCATGATGGATGATGCAGATGAAGGTCAAGAGAAGATTCAACTCGTCGAATTTACCCTCGAGCGCTGCCACACCATGCACCCCAGCGAGGCAACGGCGGGGCTGGGCGAGCACGCTAGGCAATTCACTAAAACGATCGCGCGCCACACTCGGGTGTACCGGCTAATTCCATGCCACGCAAACGTCACCTCACCTCACCTCACCTCCACCCTCCATTCCACTTTCGTCCACCACCTCACCTCTGGACCCACACACCATGCTCGCCGGCCTCCTCCTGCTCGCGCTCCCGGCCCTCGCGCTCGAGCTCAGCGGCCAGCTCGTCAACACCCCCACGCTCAGTACGCCCCTCCCCGTCCCCACTCACGCAGACACCTCCACCCTCCCGCTGGACGCGTACGTCGACCTCGACTTTGGCGCGGCCGCCGCCCCCTTCCGCGCGGACGGGTCCTTCAGCTTGTGCGTCTCCTAATACCCAGCTAACGCAGTGGCGAGGTCGGCGCGGGCCAGCACATCGTGCGCCCCATTGTGCGCGGGTACCAGATGGTCGACCTGATCGTCGCGCTCGGCGAGAGCGCGCCGCACGTCCAGGCCTTCATCCCGGGCAAGCAGGCGCTGCCGCTGTCGAGCGCGAGCCTCGAGTTCCCGCTCCGCGTGGGGGCCGCGTACGCCCAGAGCTACTACACCGAGGCGAGCGCCATGAACGTGCTGCAGATGCTCAAGTCGCCCATGGTGCTAATGATGCTGGCTTCGGGCGTGCTGGCGTTCGTCGTGCCCAAGCTGACAGTGAGTAGGGCTGGCTAGTGCCAAGGAGGGATGCACTGACCCCAGGCCGGGATGGACGACCCCGAGCTCGCGGCCGAGATGGCGGCGCAGCGCAAGCGCATGAACGCCGCGTCGCAGATGGACTGGCCCGGGGCGTGAGTCGCCCCCCTGCACCGCTGACGGCAGCCTCGCGAGCCGCCTCGCCGGCGAGCAGCCCGCCGATGCTGCGGGCGCCGATGCTGCGCGCACTGCCTCGCCCGCGGCCGGCGCGGGCACGGCCTCCCCCGGCCCGGCGCGTGCGCGCGGCGGCGCACCCGCCAAGCGGGGCGGCAAGCGGCGATAGTGGCTGCGGCCGTACGCATCCTAGACTGGGCCCCGGCCTTAATCGATGGCGTGGCTATCTTGATCCGATGGAGTGCTGATGCGATGTCGCTGCGATCATGGTCGATCACTAACGACTGTGCATGGCACTGCTGCCCTCTCCCTTCAAGCTAACAGACGCTCGACGCTCGGCACGCTGGCTCCGTCCGAGCGTTATCGCGCCCTGCTGGGCGCAGACGGAGCCGAGAAGCATGTCAGACGGCGGGGAGGACTGCGACGTGATGACGCGTACGGAACGGAGCGGCGTCGCGCGTCGTCACCAACAGAGCCTAGAGCCTACGTACCCTCCGGCCACGTGTGCAGCCGGCTGCGAGACTGCGGATGGTCGATTACATTGCGATTGCAGGAGCTGGCAGCTGGCAGTCAATAGTCTCGGAAGCGGCGGTGGTGATGGAGTGCGCCGGCGCACTGCTTACTGCGCCGCGTGTGGCTGAAGCACGCGCCAAAGATGAAGACGGCCAGCTGGCGCGGCCAACGCTGCCGACAGACGCCTCATCCCCGGGTCTTGTTTCGACCCGGCCGGCTGGCCACCCTCCATGCTCCGCCCCCAGGATCCCAGGAGAACACCACGCCGAGACTCACGGCCCGCTCACCGCCTCCTCAGCCACCGGCACCAGCGCCTGAGACGCGTGCTGTGCGCGTTGCGGATGTTACGTCAGCAGACTTGGGCAGCCCCAATACGGTGGGTGTACGGTGGGTCAAGGGTGGACATGTAATTTTGCCCCTGGTTGGACGGAATCCGGTGCTCTCCCCACTGCGCCCACCGTACGAGGCCACCCAAAGTGCCTAGGGCCAGACCACCAGGGAGGGGGGAGGGACGAGCCGTGCGGTGCAACCTTCCCCTCTGCCGAACTACTGGGCGGGTCGTCGTGTCCCACCTTCCTCCAACAACATCTACTGTACTCATCTCTCCTCCATCTTCGCCTCTCTTCCTCTCTCTTCCTCTCTCTTCCTCTCTCACACTCGTCTTATTCTACCATCTCTCGCGTCCAACCCACCGCCCCCTCCACTCCCTCCTCTTCTCTGTCCACCTGTTCACTCTCGCATCCACGTCTACTACACCAACATCTCACAAGTCTCGCTCCCGCGTCAAAGCACGGCCTTCCCTTGCACTCCCTCACGTCCCTCCTCGCCTCCAACCCCCTTCCTCACTTCCTCACTTAACATCTCCCCTCCCTCCATCCTCTCTCCCATCACCCAATAACCCACAATGGCCCGCAACCGCCTCCAGCAGTCGGTAAGTCGTCCTGGCAGCTGCGGCCGTTCCCGGGGCGCTCCGTGCGCCGTGCCGCGCCGCGTCACGCGTGCTTGCATCAGGTGTCCGCCGCTCCAACTCGTTTCATCTCATGTGCTGACCACAGGGCGTCCCCCAGCAGTTCGGGTACGTTTCGATCGCGTCGTGTCCATCGCTTCGGCGGGCCCGCGTGTCCTCGCAGCCCGAATATCTTGCTCACATGCAGTGACCACTCGGCCCCCGGCAACAACCCATACCAAGCCATCGCGGCCGAGTCGCAGCCCCTCGCCCAGAACCCCTACGCGCAGGGCGGCGGCGGCTACCCGAGCTACCCCCCGAACTCGCAGGGCGGCTACGCGCAGGGCGGCGGCTACGCGGCCGGCGGTGCTGGCAACGGCGCTGGCGGCGGCGACTTCTGGAGCGAGCTCAACAACACCAACGCCCTCCTAGGCGACCTCCAGCAGGCGATCCAGGCCGTCCGCAACGCCCACTCCCAGACCCTTGTGAGTAGGGGGCGAGGCGCGTAGCGGCTGTGCCTTCCCGTGAAACACGGAGCGCGAAGCACTGCTCCGCACTTCTTGGGCGATAACCGTACCTGACTGACACTGCAGAACTCGACCGACCAGCGCGCCGTGCAGAACGCCGACAAGGTGTCTGCGGACGCCCGTGCGCTGCGCCAGCAGTGCAAGGATGCGGTCAAGAACCTGTTCAAGCTCGCCAAGGGCGACAAGACGCTGCGGCCCCAGGCCGACGCTGCGTCGAAGCGCTTCCAGGGCCTCCTGAACGAGCATCAGGTGATCGAGAAGGAGTACCGCCAGAGGAGTAAGGAGAAGGCCGAGCGCCAGTACCGCATCGTCAAGCCCGACGCCACGCCCGACGAGGTCAAGCAGGTCATTGACAGCGACGACCCGCAGGTGTTCGCCACCGCCCTCCTCAACTCGGGCCGCTACTCGGAGGCTAGAGGCGCGTACAAGGAGGTGCAGGACCGCCACACGGAGATCCTCAAGGTCGAGAAGACCATGACCGAGCTCGCCCAGATGTTCAACGAGATGGCCATGCTCGTCGAGCAGCAGGACGAGGCCATTACCCACGTCGAGCAGGAGACGTACCAGGTTAACCAGGACATGGAGCAGGGGTGAGTCCGGCTCTCTGACACTGCTGACCATCAGCAACCTGCAACTCGACGGGGCAGTCATCAAGGCCAAGAAGGCCCGCCGGAAAAAGTGGATCTGCTTCTGGATCTGCGTTATCATCTGTATCGCCATCGCCCTCGCCGTCGGTATCCCGCTCGGCATCCAGGCTTCGAACAACAACAAGTAGACGGCGCAGCGCAGCCAGATCCCGCCCATGTCGGACCCCTTCCCGATGTCCATGTACGCCTCGTAGCCGCGCAGGACGTATACCCAGTATACCCTCCTACTCTTGTCCATTCTCGCATTAATGTGCGCTGGCCGCTTGGGCAAGCGTGCCCCTTACGTAGTAGACTCATGCAATTTATGTGTCAGGTTCTTGCAGAAGAGTTTGCCAGAACGCCAAGTCGAGGATCGAGGAACGGGACGGGCGCGTCCATGACATGGGTGGACGCGTGGACGCGGGTTGAGCCGGGACGACAAAGGGAGCGAGGCAGAGGACCAGTGGGGAGGTGCATTGGGTGGTTGGGTGCGCCACGGTATTCAGGAAGCGTGCGAGCGAAGCAAGGCGCGCACGTACGGTATGGGCTGGCGACCGCATTGTTTCGCAGAGGGCAAAACGGGCAGGCGGGCGATGAAGATGCACGGCGAAGCGCGCTGCCAATGGTGCGCTGTAGCGTGTACTCGAGGAGAGATGTCGAGGCGCGTGCACGTGAGTTGCTGTATTGAATGAAAGAGATGGCTGGGTCAAAGGTGGGCGATCTCTCCAGGGTGTGGGTGCAAGGAGGAATGACGCAAGTCGCCGCCGCTGGCCGCAACGCGCGTCAGAACGTCAGTAGTTTAGAGCTGCACCAGTTACACGGACCTCTCCACAACCTACACCACCCCGGCCTTACTCCATCTCCCCATCGCACTCCTCTCTTCCATCACATTGCATCGCATCGCATCTCACATCCCATCTTCTCTGCCATCCCATCTGTGCCACATCCATCCCCAGGGGGTCCTGTCCACACCCGCCCCCCCCCCCCCCCCCATCTTGCCTCTCTCCACCGCCCATCTCCCCTCCACTCCTTCCCACAAACTTTCACCATGCCGCCGGCGCTCGAGCTCCTCTACACCATCGCGCCGTGCGTGCTCTCCCTTCCCGCCCTCGCCCTCACCCTCCCCGCGCCCCCCGCACCCGCCGAGCTCCCCGGCATCCGCGCGGTGACCGTCAAGACCGTGACCCCGCGGCGGACGTTCATCACCCTGGCCCTGGCGGCCGTCGCGGGCACCTACGCGCTCGGCGGCGCGCTCCTCGTCGCAGACCTCATCCTCAAACACCAGCATGCGGCGTGGTTCGTCCGCGCGGCGGCGGGGCACGCGCTCGGCGGGTTGGCCGTGTTCTCGCTCGCGGCGATCTTTGCGGAATGGCGCGGGCGGTGGGGCAGCCGCGCTCTCGTCTTCCTCGCGCTGCTGGGCTTTGGGCTCGACATCCCCATCCTCGTGTTGCAGGTGATCCGCGAGATCCACGCCGGTGAGCCTCCCCTCCCACCCACCCCTCCCTCGCTGACTCTAGGCGGAGACGAGCGCCTCTTGGCGATCCTGCGCCTCCCCCTCACCGGCCTCCGCCTGCTTCTGCTCCCCCTCCTCCTCGTGCTGGTCCTCAACCCCGTCGTGCGCTTCCAGGCCGCCGACGAGAACACCGGCCTCCTCGCTGCTGACGAGGAGGCGCCGGCGCGCGCCGCGAACGGGTACGGCACGTTCGACAGCGACCAGGACGCCTCGACGAGCAGAGACCCGTCGGTGGCGCCCGGGACGCCGCAGCCCCCGCAGAAGAAGCCCATCTCCAAGAAGCTCGGCGAAAAGAAGGCCGAGGAGACGCAGGGACTGTCCTGGAGCGCGTTCTGGGCCCGCATCTGGAAGCTCAGAAGCCATCTCTGGCCGTCGACGAGCTGGCGCCTCCAGCTCTACTGCTGGCTCTGCGTGGCGTTGCTCGGCGCGGGGACGCTCGTGTTTGCGTACACGCCGATCATGCTCGGCAAGTTTGTCGACGCGCTGAGCGACATCGAGAACGGGCGCCGCTACGAGTCGCCGTGGGGCTGGTTCGCGGCATGGATCGCGCTCAAGGCCGTGCAGGGCGGCGGGTTCGTCGGCTTCCTGCAGCGCATGCTCTGGGTTCCCGTGCAGCAGTACGCGGACCGCGAGATGCAGATGCTCTTGTTCAACCACCTGCTCAACCTGTCGCTCAAGTTCCACACCAAGCGCAACACGGGCGAGGTGCTCAAGATCATCGACCGCGGGTCGGCGATCAACAACCTCCTCCAGACGATGCTGTTCTCAGCCGCGCCCACCATCATCAACATTGTCGTCGCCGTGTTCATCTTCCTCACCCTGTTTGGCGGGTGGCTTGCGTTCGTCCTCGTCGTCGTCATGACGACGTACGTCGTCTTCTCGATCGTCTTCACGGGCTACCGCACCAAGCTGAGGCGCGAGATGATCGAGCGCGACGTCAAGACGCGCGGCATCGCCTCGGACGTGCTCATGAACTGGGAGAGCGTCAAGTACTTCACCGCGGAGGCGCGCGAGTCCCGCCGCTTCCACGACTCTGTCCAGTCGTACCAGCAGACCGAGTACAAGGTGCTCTTCAGCTTCAACGTCCTCAACCTCATACAGTCGTTCATCATCACCATCGGCCTGCTCGCCGGTTCGCTCATCATCGCCGACCGCATCTTCAAGGGCACGGCGACCGTGGGCAACTTTGTCCAGTTCCTCCAGTACCTGCAGCAGCTGTACGCGCCGCTCGACCGTCTTGGCACGCTCTACCGCCAGCTGAACGCGAACGCGACCGACGCCGAGAAGCTCTTCAACCTCCTCGGCCAGGAGGTCGAGATCAAGGACGCGCCCGACGCCAAGCCGCTCGTCGTCACCGACGGCGTCATCGAGTTTGACAACGTGCGCTTCTCGTACGACGGCGAGGTGCAGGCGCTCAAGGGCGTGTCGTTCCGGATCGGCAAGGGCGAGAGCATGGCGCTCGTCGGCGAGTCGGGCTCGGGCAAGTCGACGATCCTCCGCCTTCTGTACCGCTTCTACGACATTGACTCGGGAACCATCACGATCGATGGCCAGGACATCTCGAAGGTGACGCAGAAGAGTCTGCGCCACGCGATCGGCATCGTGCCCCAGGACTCGGTGCTGTGGAACGACACGATCGGCGCCAACATCTCGTACGGCAAGGAGGAGGGCGCCGAGGACGACGAGATCATGGCCGCCGCCAAGGCCGCCAAGCTCCATGACCGCATCATGACCTTCCCGGAGGAGTACGACACTGTTGTCGGCGAGCGTGGCGTGCGCCTCTCCGGTGGCGAGAAGCAGCGCGTGTCCCTCGCCCGCATGTTCCTCAAGTCGCCCGCGATCCTCGTCCTCGACGAGGCGACGTCCGCCCTCGACACCGAGACCGAGCGCGAGATCCAGCGCTCTCTCGCCGAGCTCGCCGCCAACCGCAGCTCCCTGTCCATCGCCCACCGCCTGTCGACCATCATCAACTCGGACCAGATCGTCGTCATGAAGAACGGCGCGGTCATCGAGCACGGCACGTACCACGACCTCATCGAGATGGGCGGGCAGTTTGCGGCCATGTAAGCTACGTCGCGTTTATGGAGCTAACAGCAGGTGGCGCAAGCAGATCTTCACCGAGAAGGAGATGCTCGCCGAGACGGAGGCGCACGCCCCCGCGTCGCTGGTGGGGGTTGCAAAGACGGACAACGCGGGATTGCTTTCCGCCACCACCGTCGAGGACGACGGGACGGTGCACATCCGGAGAGCGAGCCCGCCGAGCACGGTGCAGGAGAGCGAGGAGAGCGCGACCGAGGCGGACAACGAGGACGAAGAGCTCGGCACGACGCCGCGCAGCCCGGGCGTCCAGGTCCCCGCGACGTTCGCGCAGGCTGCGGCCGAGCCGCCCGCGACGTACGCGCAGGCTGCGACGGCGGCCAAGGAGGACAAGGTCTTCCCCGAGTCGCTGCAGCAGGACTCGCCCAAGGCCTCGCCGAAGCTGGAGGCCGCGGAGTCGCCCAAACCCGCCCCGTCCCCGCCCAAGACGTCCTCCCCGAAGCCCGAGGCGCGCTCGCCCACGCCGCGTGCCTCGTTCCCCGGCGCGGCGTTCCCGGGCGCCAGCGGCTCTGCCGCGTTCCCCGGCGCCTCGGCCACGCCGCCCATGACGCGCTCGAGCTCGAGCACGTCGGCGAGCTTCCCGCGGCAGGGCCAGGACGATGCGCCGTCCGCCGCGTCGTCGGACCGGGGCGAGAAGCGGCGCAAGAGACTGAGCTCGATCAAGGGCTTTGTGCGGAGGATGAGCGACCAGGGCAAGCCGGGGATGCTGAGCCGCTCGAACAGCGCGGCGGGGAGCAACCGCAGCGCCGACTCGGAGGGCGAGCGGAGCAAGCGCAACTCGCAGGAGGAGCGGAGGAAGTAGGAGCTGTCTTGAAGTGCGTAAATGAGGCGCGCGGCGCGCACAACGTGCAGCGCGGCCGCCGCGACGGGGACGATCCGGCTCAATGTCACCACTGTCAATAGCCGCTGTGTATAATGCATTGCATTGCAACCGAGGTATCCTCCAAGTCTAGCTCACGCACGTTGCCTAACTACGCCAGCAACAATGACTGCGCACTGCGCGCACGCCACGCGCACACGCGCTACGCACACCCTCGCTCGCCTACTTGTCCTTCTTGGTCTCGACGTCGTCGCCGACCTCGCCCTTGTCCTTGGCGGCCTGGACGGCCTTCTCGTCGTCCTCGCCGAGCTGGCCGTACTCGTTGACGCGCGAGTAGTCGACGCGGTACTTCCAGCGCTGGAAGAGGAGGATGACGAACACGACGTCGTCGCGGAAGCACGCGAGGCGGTGGAGCCACGGCATCTTGACGCAGAAGGCGCTGGGGTCAGTACGCTCTTTAAAGTAGCTCACAAGAAGTCGTCGACGACCGTCGAAAGCGTCTTGTACACCATGGCCTTCATGGGGATGTGGGCGACGCTCTTGAGCTTGTAGTTGATGATGAGCTGGGGCACGAGCTGCACAAAGCCGAACATGTAGATGGCCTGCGCGAGGGTGCTGATGATGAAGCTGTACCACGAGCGGTGGGTCGAGTAGACGAGCGAGTAGCCCGAGTAGGCCAGGAGGACGGGCGCGGCAAAGTACGAGACGATGCGGAAGGCGAGGGCGTCGTACTCCTGCGTCTTCTTCTCGTCCTCGGAGAGCTCGTGCTTGTCCTCGAACGCGACGCGGTACCCGATAATGTTCTGCGCGGGCCGGATGCGCACGTTGGTGACCTTTGTGATCTTCCACGCCTCGATGAGCAGCCCGATGCCCTGCGTGAACAGGATCATGAGCGACGTCTCCTCGGACGAGTCGTGGAGGTACAGCAGAATCACGAGCTGCACGAAGCAGTTGGTGAGGATGGTGCGGAGGGACACGCCGACCAGGTCGTTCTCCTTGCCCTTCTTGCGCCAGTGCGCGACGTCGCTCGAGAACGCGAGGAACTCGAACACCATGTGGAGGACCGTCACGAGCGCGGTGGTCACCAGCAGGACCGGGTTCGTCTCGACGAGCATGCGCTTGACCTCGTCCAGCTCGGCGCCGGTGCCCTGCGCCTGCGCGCTCTGCTCAAAGCTCGCCGTGAGCGACGCAAAGATGTTGAACTTCATGTGGCTGATCGCGTGGTACGTCACCCGGAGGGGGAGGCGGTCGGTCGTCGCGTTGATGGGCACGAGGTTCTCCTTGAGCAGCCAGAAGTCGTTGGCGAACACGACGGGGAAGTACGCGAGCCCGTCGGCCGACGGCGCGAGGTGGTAGTTCTCGCGCACGGGCGGCGGCATCGCCGCAAAGTCGGCCGTGTTGTCCTCGTTGACGATCGTGAGCGTGAGGTTGCGGCTCCAGTACGAGATGATCTGGGCGGGACCCTTGTCCTCCTCGGCCTCGGGCTCGACCGTCTCGTTCTTGCCGCCGAGGAGCGACACCTCCTTCCGCACGCGCTTCTTGGGCATCCAGCGCGTCATCTCCTTGCGGTGGTGCGCGACCGCGCCCGCCTCCCGGCCGACAGCGCTGCCCCCGTCCTTGACGAGCAGGATGTCCATCCACCAGCTGCCGTTGTGCTGCACGCTCTCGGGCACAGAAAGAAGCAGGTCCTCCTCGCGCGAGTCCTTCCAGTTCCCGAGGGTGATGTTATCCCAGCGCACGAGGGGCGCGTCCCAGTCCACCGCGGCGGGGGAGAAGTCCGCCGCCGTGTCCGCGAACAGCAGGAGGGAGAGGGTCGTGCCGAGCGCCCACGCGGGTTTGGCGACGAGCGAGGGCGGCGTGCCCGCGACGGCGCCAGTCGAGGCGGCGGCGGCGGCCTCGGCGACGCTCGCGTCTACCGGGGCGGGGGCGGCCGGCGCGGGCGTCGCAGGCGGCCCGAGGCCAAAGTACTGCATCCCGTACTTCATCGCTTCCGTCAGCGTCATCGCACGGCGGCTTCACGACGGCTTACCCATCTGGCAGGCCATGAAGATGGCGAGGGAGCGCAGGATGGTGTACATCTTGTTCTCGCCCCCTTCCTGGGCCTGGCCCTGGGCCGGCGCTCCTTGGGGAGCGGCTTGAGCTGGCATTGTGTTTTTGATGGGTGGAAGAGGGAACGAACGTTCCACGAGCAGTGACCTGACGCCGGGATGATCGCCGGGCCGGAGTCCATCGCCACACAGTGGAGGCACACCACGTGACGTCCTTTCGGTGCCTCGATTGCCTCGGTGGAGGCGGAGGCCCTTGCGGTCTCTACTTTTCCGAGCACGCGTCATACATGCAACTCTCGCAGTCTCCATCTCACCTCATCCCATCTCGCCTCATCTCATCGCATGCCGGCCTAGACGGCTAGCTCTACTTCGACCCCCGCCCACCCTCCTTCCCTCTCCATGGCCGATCCCCAGCCCGGCGGCGCGCTGCCCGCCGCGGCCCGCC
>JAMALN010001073.1:0-12102 GCA_023630115.1 Cutaneotrichosporon sp. PK4640 | reverse complement strand
GGAAGGGCGTCAAGGGCAAGAGCCACCGGCTCGGGCTGTAGTATGCATGCTGTCTACGTCTACTGAGGTGCGGGCTATTCTAAGCGCCAGAGGCGGATAGACCGTTCTGGCTCGAGCGAGCCGGACGCGATCGTGCCGTCGGGCGAGACGGCGAGCGCGACGACGGTGGAGGTGTGTCCCTCGAGCACGGCGACGACTCTGCGGTCCTGCAGGTCCCAGACGATGACGGAGCCGTTCTCGCTCCCCGCAACCACAAGCGCGGATGGGCCCCTGTGCCGGCCCGGCGATGGGGCTGCCGATGGCGCTGCGGACGCGTCGACGTCGACGTCCATCGCCTCCTCCTTCTCCTTCTCCTTTGGCTGTGGCGCGCCAAACACGATAACGGGGGAGGAGTTGCGCTCACACACGTACTCTGCTGCCCTGAGCGTCTTTAGCACCTTGCCTGTGTGTAAGGAGTACACGCGGATTGTGGAAGAGAGGCAGGCCGCCAGGATGTGAAAGGAGGATGGGGTGAAGCAGGCGGAGGAGCTGGGGTCAGCTGCATATGGAGAAAGGAGCTTACACGGGGGAGTTGGACTCGTTGTCGAGCGTCTTGAGACATTGCCCGGTATTCACGTCCCAGAGTCGTCTGCTGTCAGCTCACCACACCTTGGCCAACTGACATCAGCCCGTCCGCGCTCCCCGTGATAACGAGCGCGCCCTCCGCGTCCCACCCCACACTCCAGATCGCATCGGCGTGCGCTGGGAGTGTCCGGAGCGCGCGCCCACGACGCACATCCCACACGATGGCGGACTCGTCATAGCTGCCCGTTACGAGCAGGTTCGAGCGGGGGCCATACGCGACGCAGAGAACCGTTGCTGTATGCCCTGTCAAGGAGCGGAGCGGCGTCGCGTGCGTGTGCAGACCCTCGTCGCCCGTAACGGCCTCCACAAGGGGATCGGCAGCGAACACGAGCGCGGTGGTGTCGTCGCTCGCGGTGCAGAAGTACAGCCCGTCTGGCGAGAGCGAGAGGTCGTTGATGCCTGTGTGAGCTCCTTGGCCGACCGAAGCTCACCTGTACGGTGGCAGCGGAGGGCGCGTTGGTGCACGCCGCTCTTCGCGTCCCTGGGGTTAGCTATCGCAGACAGACTAGCTACCAGAAGTGCACGAAGCCGTCGGCGCCTGTCGTCAGCTCAGGTGACGCCTATCCCAGCTCACCCGCTGAAACCAGAGTCTTGCCGTCCGCCGAGAAGCGGAGCGCCGTCACGGCACGGGTGTGCGCGCCGAGCGTTGCCGCGGAAGTGTAAGAAGGCCCAGCCTCGGCGTTGAGCTGGATTGCCATGGCGGAGATGAGGAGAGATGAGGAAGGAAGGCGGACACCGGCCCGAAGAAGACGCCAGGGTGGAGGTCAAAAGGGTGGAGGTCAAAACAAACCCATAAGCCTTTCTGCTCCCGCTATTAGGACCCCCTATTACCGTGCCTGGGGGTGACGATATCTAATCGCTCGTCATCGCGCTCGACGACTCTCAACCGCACTCTCCATCTCCACCACCATGGCAGACTCGCTCTCCTGTCAGCGCTGCCACCAGCCACTCCTCCGCGACCCAACAGTCGCCAACCTAACCCCCTCGCAGTACAGCCTCATTGTCAACACCCTCCCCGCCCCGCCCCCCGTCTCCGCCCTCCCCTCCTCCTTCAAGCTCGAGCAACTCCCCCCGGCCTCCCGCGCGGCTGCGGCGGCCTGGGCCTCCGCCAACCCCATCGCGGAGAGCTACGTCCTCCTCCCCACCCACGCTCCTCCCCCCCAGGCCCCCTCCCGCCCAGACAGCCCGCAGGGCAATCGGCCCCGCCTCGCCGCCAACTTGGATGTGCTGCTCTCAAGCCGGACCGCAATCGACCACCCGCTCTGCACGGAGTGCACGGGACTGTTCCAGGCCGAGCTGCAGCGCGAGCTGGAGGAGCTTACGCGCGAGCGCGACGCCTACATCTCCTTCGAGCGGGGCTTGCGGAAGCAGGACGGCCTCGTGGGGGGGAAGGACGAGTGGGACGCGCTCACGTCGCGGCGTGGGACGCTCGAGGAGGAGGAGAAGGCGCTGCGGACGAGTCTGCGGCTGGAGGAGGACAAGCTCCAGAAGGCCAAGGACGAGGAGGCGCGCGTTCGGGCCGACGAGGAGGCCGTCGAGCGCGACGAGGCCGCGTGAGTCCCAGCTGAGTCGGGTACCCTGTGAGCTGACATCAGCTTCCTACAGTCGCACGCGGCGTTACACGGCGACATGGCGACGCTGGCGAACCAGCTTGCGAGCGCCAAGACGCAGCTCCTACTCTCCCAACAACTCCTCGCGCACCTCGAGTCGACGAACGTGTACAACGACGCCTTCCAGATCGGGCACGCTCCGCTCGATCGGGGCCATGTGGGCACGATCAACGGCCTGCGGCTGGGCGGCCGGCCCAGCGTCGAGTTCGACGAGGTCAACGCGGCATGGGGCCTCGTCGCGCTCTGCATCGACCGCCTGGCGGTGCGCGTGGGCTGTGTCTTCCAGCGGTACGTCAGATGGCGTCGTTGAAGGTTTCTGATCCCAGGTACAAGATTGTGCCGCTCGGCTCGTTCAGCCGGATCGAGGACCTGCCGCCGGGGAGGAACAGCTACGAGCTGTACGGCAGCGGCGACCTGACGCCGGGACGGCTGTGGCAGAACCGGCAGTTCTCGAGCGGGCTCGTGGCGCTGCTCGACTGCCTGAAGCAGCTGCTCGAGTTTGGGCGCGAGAGTGGGCGCGCGTGGGGAAGCGGCGTGGAGTAAGTCTCCCTCAGTTGTCAGGTGAGACCACAACTGACTCTAGGATCAACAAGGACCGCATCAACGGACACTCGATCCGCCTCCCGGGCATCACGAGCGGCCTCCCCGGCTTTGGGAGCGTCATGGGTCTCGGCACGAGCGCTGAAGAGCCGCGCGACGCGGGCAACCCTGACGAGCAGTGGACGCGGGCGTGCCGCGCCGTCCTCACGGCGCTCAAGCGCATCCTCGTGGTGGAGAGCGAGGCGGAGCGGCAATAGTTCCACCTGGACATAGAGCAGAGTAGCTTGTTGTACACACTTCATGCAGGCATGCATTCTTCAACACAATCACTACGCGTCACTTTGACGATTTACTTTTGACAACGGAACAGACAGACAACTGACAACTTGCGTGACGCGGAGGCGGGAGGCCGGTGGGTGGCCGCATGGCGCTTCTTGCTTCTTTCGGGGCTCGTAGCCTTTGTTGGATGGGTGGCGGCGGTGGCGGCGTGGCAGCGATGCGAGTCTGGGCGGCGCTCGCCGCGTAATGTTTCGCTACCAGGGCGCCGTGAAGCGCGGATCATCGTCCTCGACGTCGGGCGCCTTGCGCGCGCCCGTACCCCCCATGCGACGCTTGGTGCGGCTCTTCCGTCCCCCAAGCGCCTTGTATCCCTCGCGGGCGGCAATCTTGCGCTCCGTGGGCATCATGCCGCCCGTGCCGCTGTTGTCGGACCAGCGGGCGGCGTTGCCCGAGCCCAGTCCAGCGTGCTGGTGGCGCACGGGAGTGCTGTACCCGCTGGTGTGGAGAGAGTCGACGTCGACGTGGTACGGATGGTCTTCCTCGCCGTCGGCGTCCTTGCGCGCGAGCGTGGTGTGGAACACGCTCTTCCACGCGCGCTTGCTCTCGGCCTTGGACCACTGGGGCTGGTTGGAGGTGGGGACTGCCACGGGCGGGAGGGACGAGAGCTTGGTGCCCTTCTCGTACGGGTCGAAGAACTCGGTGCCGTCGTCGAGCTTGCGGGTCTTGCCGCTGGTCGCGCCGGGCAGCGCGGGGAGCTGGAGGGAGCGGTTCTGGAGGAACCAGACTGTTGTGTCGATCAGGGACGTGCACGGACGCGGAGGAGGGGTAAACGGAGCAGTAAACAATGCGATGCGTCATAAATTTTGAGAGTGCGATGGGGAGGGGAGTTGTGTTACCTGAAGAAAAGATAGAGCACAAGGCTGAGCCACTCACTGTAGTTGAGTGTGCTGCTCTTGTTCCAGCGCTTGCAGACTCGGTCACAGCGCGCCAAGCTGCGGATGTCGAGCTGGAGGAAGATGCGCACGGCGACGTGCGTAGGGAAGTTTCTCAGCTGCACGTCAGCCGGAATGGGAATGGGCATGGTGGCGGGTGGCGGGAGGGTGGCGGGTCGGGGACGATGGAAAGAGTGAATGAGAACAGGGGAAGATGAGAAGAGAATTGCGGGTAGTGATGAGAATTGTTCTCGCCGCCTCTGTCGTCGCGTGCCGCACCGCTGTCCCGCACCCGCGCACGCGAGTGCGGCACACGCGCGATCAACGTTCATGTAGAACACGCCAATGGAGTTTGTAACGGGTAAGATATCCGCCACCAACTATACTCACCGGGTCGCGCGCGCCGTTGTCCTTCTTGATGCGCTGGCCGAGGACCATGCCCTTCCCAGGGATGGGCGTTCCGGGCGCGGTGCCATGGCCGACGGGAACGTACTCCTCGTCGTCGGAGCTGTCGGCATTGCGGCGCGAGGTGGGCGGCGAGGAGCGGCTCGAGGGCGGCCTGGGTGTGTGGGAGGGGTGGGCGACCTGCTGTGCGACGTGCAGGTTCTGCAGGGCAGTGTGGAGGAGACTGGTGGTGGTAGACATTGTGAATGAGATGAAGAGAGGTGATGAGAGAGAGCAAGAGAGAGCAAGAGAGAGCAAGAGAGAGCAAGAAGGAGCAAGAAGGAGAGGAGATGGTGGGTCGGAATGAAAGAACAGGGCGGTTGGAGAGCAGGACAATGCCCGTCTGGTGATGTCATGTCACGGGGCCCAATTACCCTCGCCCCATACCACCCATTAGCCACCCATTAGCGGAATCAGACTGGAAGCTAATCGGTTCCGCCACCCGTATTACCTGCGAGATTGCCGCGCCCACCGGTCATGCGACTCTACCTGGGCCCTCGATCAGTCCACCCGACACTCTCGGATCCGGCCTCTCTCAGCGGCTATGCGGGGCGGTTGTGGCACGAGAACATGCCAGCAGACGCGCGACTCTGCAGCATGTCTCGCTGACGCGTACAATGCAAAACGTCCATGCAGTACTCTAATGCCGATCGGCACTCTATGCCTAGCTACTCTCAAGATAGCGCCCCACAACGCCACACAGATGACCCGTGTGCGCGTGCCCCGCTGTGATGTGAACGCCTCCTAGTCCCGCTCACGGTCCCACCGCGTCAGCCCGTCCCACGGCAGCTTGCCGTCGTACACCACAAAGCCGGCCGGCGGCTCCATCCCGTCGCTCTCGCTCAGCGTCGTGGGAACGGCAACGTCCCCGATCGGCGTGCTGGGAGGGCACCACTCGAGGAGGGCCGCGAGCTCGGGCGTGCTGCTGTGGTATGGCGGGTACCGCGCAAAGGGGTTGCGGTCGGCGCGCTTGGTCGCCAGCGGTGGCCGGCACCCGCTCGGCGCGAACAGGAACGGTGCGTACCCGTACTTGAGCTGGGGTCAGCTATTTCACTGCATTATGCTCACCTCGCCCTCGTAGTGCGCACTCGTGTCGCCCTCGTCGTCGATGCCGACATAGCTGAACCGATCGGCGGGGAAGCGGATGGCGCCTCGGTGCAGCTGCTCGAACCTGCCGTCAGCTCTCGAAACGGCGTGGGGCTCACCGGTGCTGCTTCATCCCGTAGCCGACAACCGTGACGTGTGATGGCCAATGGCCCGTTACTTCCCGAAAGCGTGCCATCGAGAAGAGGAGGTTCTCGTAGCTGTCGAGTGCAAACTCCTCCGTCGTCGCGCGCGCCGAGAGTGGGAGATGGGAGCTCGACCCCGTCGTGTCAAGCAACCCCTTGGCTGCCGCAAGGCGGTGGTACGACGCGCCCTCGCTCAGCGGCGACGTAAGCTGCACGCGCGTCGCGCCGCTGCTGTCAGCTTTTCTCTTACTCAACCGAGCTGAGACTCACCCAGAGAACACGAGGAGCGACCTCGGGTCGCCCGCGGCCATCTCGGCTGCCCGCTCAACATGCTTGATGTACGTGCTCACGCTCCCGCCCCGCTGCATCTTCTCCAGCACCCACTCCTCATCCTCTCCCGCCGCCCCCGCATCAGTCCCGAGCCACACAGCGTGCCCTGGCACGAGGATGAGGTGGTCGACCTCGGCCATGCGCGGATCGCGCTTGATCGTCGTCTCGACGGATGGTGGCCGGCCGGAATCGAGAATCTCGGCGTCCGCCAGCTCGTCCCACGCCGCATGCCATCTAAAGTGCGGGTGGGAGGGCCCGTCCAGCACCGACCGCAGGTTGCGGAGCAGACTAAGCGAGAGGACGAGGAGGAGGAGCGCGACAGCCAGGTTGGTGAGGCGGGAGCGCGTGCGGAGGGCGCCCATGATGTTGCCGCTCAGCGGCGTCGAGTAGCTGTAGGCGCCGACGGGCGCATATCTGGGCTTGTGCCGTGTCGCGCTCGGGAGGGGGAGCATGGCGGGCGGAGGGGAGGCGGAGACTGGAGAGCGGAGATGGAGAAATGTTGGATGTGGGGGATCGTGGAGGGGTGGATCGTCGGACTCGGCGGAATGCCCAGGCACGCTGATTCTCTCAGGGAAGGCGAGTTGGCTTGCATTACAAAGGTGGTTCTAATCACAATAATAGTAATTTAGTCCCGCTAATTATCTGCAATGTTGATGACCAGATGAGGTGTACAGCGCGTCTCGACGTCTCGACGCGTCCAAGAAATCAACCTTGCTCGGCCTCCATCCTCGTCCATCCATCATCCAACAACCACCTCACATCGTCTCACATCGTCTCACATCGTCTCACATCGTCTCACATCGTCTCACATCGTCGAATGTACCACACTCCCTAACACACCCGACGCTGTTGCATGCGCACAATCGAGTTATCCTCGTCCTCTCGGACGTTGAACCTCACCCCCTGCACCCCGCCACCCCGCCCCTCCTTCCTCCCCGTCTCCTTCTCCCCCACCCCGCCCCGCAGGAGCCCGTACTTTGCAATGCCGCGCAACGCGGCGTCTCCGCGAAAATCTACCTCAAAGTCCACTACGCGCAGGGCCCCAGCGACAATCTCGAGCTTCTTCACGCCCAACACGTCCAAGGCGTCGTCCAAGGCAACGATCGAAGTCGACGAGTTTGACGACATCGAGGAGATCAGCGCGGCCGACATCACGGCCGAGGAGATACAGCGGTCCGCGCAGCGCAAGGCCGCGCGCGCACTCAAGCGGTTGTCGTCCAGTACGTCTGCTGGGGCGCGTGTAAGTCAACTGACGCCAGACGCACCTTCCTCCTCACGCGCCGGCCCGTCGAGCGCACTAGCACTCAGCGACGAGCTCGAGCCAGAGCATATCGACCTCGTCGGGTCGTCGTCGCCAGTCCGCCGCTCGCCAAGCAAGCTGTCCTCCTCCATCACCGTCCCGTCCTCCAACCCTCCCTCGAAAGCCCCGTCAGCCAAACCCTCCTCCAAGCCGTCGTCAAGGAGAACAGGATCGCCCAGCCCCGCTCCCGCACGGCGTAACCGCCGCCGCGTCCCATCCAGCGAGGAAGATGACGATGACGACGTACCATTGTCATGGCCAAAGTCTAAGCACGCCTCGCCCGCCACTTCCTCGAGCTCGAAGCGTGCCAAGACCTTTAGCTCGAAAACGCGTGCGGAGCCGCCGGAAGACGACCTGGACGACCACCCAACGCCCACCTCGTGGAAGGGCAAGGGTCGTGCCGACCCAGACGAGGAGGAGGACTACGGCGACGAGTTCACCTTCATGACTGGCGACGCAGACTCGCCAGAGAACTACGACGACGGGTGGGACGACAACATGGCCGACATCACCGACTTCCACAACTACAACTACGAGCCGATCGACATCCCCGACTTTGAGATCCTCCCAAGCACGCAGGTGCCGCGCTCCCGCACCCCCACGCCAATATGCATCAGCGACGACGACGAGTCACCGCGCGTCCAGCGCAGGACGTCCACGAAGGGCGCCGCGGCGAGAAAGGCGGCGCTCGCCGGCTCCTTCTCCTCCACACCCGGCGGCCAAGACATACCGAAACTGACGCTCGTGTCGAGTCTCCCCCCCGCCGTCCGTGAGTTCTACGAGAACCACTTCCGCCGCGGCGCCGACGAGGAGGACGAGGACGAGGACCCCGACGACTTTGGCGTCGCCGCCGTCGTGCCGAAGCGCACATTCCCGCGCGGACGGAGTCGTGCGGGGGGAGGCGGTCGTGGCCGTGGACGCGGGGGAAAGCGCACCTGGGCCAAGCGCCGGAAGTAGCGCAAGAAGCAAGAAGTAACCAGTCGACATTGAGTGTAGTAGTGTACAATTATGCATGTGGGTGTGCTACTTACGCCGGCCCTTCTTGGTTGCGACCTCGTCGAGGAAGCCGCCGGCCTCGAGCGCGTCGCGCGCCGCCTGGTTGATGTGCTTGAAGCGGTCTGGACCGAGGTGGATCCCGCCAAACCAGCGGGTCACGACGACGAGCACGCCCGTCAGGTCCAGGACCTCGAGGAGGTGTTTGAGGCGCGAGCCGGCCTGTGTCTCCCCATCGTCATCGTAGTCTGTGTAAGCAAGCGAAGCAAGCACAGCGGCTATGGAGTACTCACCGCTCTCGACGATCCGCCCCGCAGCACCCCCAGCGTCCCGCACGGCCCGATAAGCCCAGATCGTCGGATGCGCTGCACGCGCGATCCGCTTATCCTCCAGCAAATGCCCCACGACAGCCACCACGTCCTCCTCGTCCGCGATCGCACACGCATGCCCCACGAACTGGGACTTGCGGTCCGTGATGGGCTCCGACGTCGTGATCTTGGGGAGGGGCCGATTCCTTTTGAGGGTGAGGTTGGCGAACGCGGCCTGCACCTGCACCTCGGGCCTGGGTGTTCCCCGTGCCGAGGCCTGGCGGGACGCCGACTCAGCCTCGTGTGCCGCCTCGGCTTCGGCGCTCGCCGCCGCGCGCTCGCGGTACCACGGCTCCACGAGGGACTGGGCGTGCACGAGCCCGTCGAACACTGCTGGCACGCCGGGCGTGAACCCCACCCCCGTCGAGGAGATGTAGGTGCGCGTGATCGCGCCGAACAGCCCAGGCTCGATCGCGTACGCGCCGACGTACCGCCCCATGATCTGCAGTCTTGGCGCGGCGTCGGGATACTCCGTCGGGAGGGTCACGAGGATCCTAACCCTTGGTGCGGCCTCGGGGTCGGCGGGTTCGAGCCCGCCGTCCTCCCACGCGGGGAGGGCGATCTCGTATCGCAGTCGATGGGTGGGGGAGGGGGAAGAGAGGAAGATGGCGCCGGGGTATATCGCCGCGAGGGCCTCGAGCTCGGAGCCGACGGAGGACGTGTTGGCGTCCTCCGAGGCCGTGAGGGACGCGATGAGCGCTTCCAGCTCGGCGGGGTCTTGGATGCGCTCCGTGTCCGCGGGGAACTGAGCCATGGCGAGGTGGTATGAGCGGCGAGAAAGTGGAGGAGAGTTGTTGAACGGGGCGCGGGTCAGATTCCGGGCCGGGAAATCCTCGGCGCGGAGCGGCTATGGTCCGGCTTTGCTGCGGCGACCGCCGCAACTAGCTCTCCTCACAGCATTGTTGACGACTAGATATGAATAACGCTGTGTGCGGTGGGGAGTGCGAGAGGGTTGGAATGCATGATCGGCGCGCTTGTTACGGTGAGGATCGTCACGGTTTTAGGCCCACTTTTCGTTCCTAATACCGCCTGGTGCTGTTCAGATCGGATTCTGAACCGCGCTGTGTACGGTGACGAAATAGGGCGATTGCTGGGTGGAACGGAACGGGGCGGTCCGACGTGGAAACGGTCCGGACCGGCCTGGACTCCCTGGTACCGTTGCTGGTACGAAAATATAGTGCTGTTCAGAATGCAATCTGAATGGCGCTGTGAGGGCCATCCTCAACACCGCGGCCACGGCACTATTCACAAGGAGAACCAAATACTGTCACATTGAATACAACTTGACCCTCTCCAACCCGCCCCGCTTCACCTACGCATTCTCGCCGCGCCACTGCGCGACCAGCGCCTTGCCGTAGTCCTCGCAGTTCGGCAGCCGGTTCACCGTGTGGATGTGGCACTTGGCCGGCGACGTGTTGGTGAGGAAGACTGGCGTCAGTGCACTCCCAAAGAGCGACTCACTCCCGCAGTGGAAGTCGAACTCGACAAACACGACCGGGCTGTGGATGCGGAAGTAGTACGGGTCGCCGAGGCCGTACTTTCCGATCCAGGCGAAGTAGGTCTGGTTCTCAAACGCGCGCACGCGGCGCATCTTGGCGTCCAGCGGCCCCGCGGGGAGGTAGATGTTGAAGGCCTGGATGATGGCGTAGACCTGCTCGCGCTGGGCGGGGGTCATAAGCGAGATGGGGAGGCCCTCGTATGGGACTACGCGGTTGTCCTGGTGCGCGCCGCCGAGGTGGCTGGGGTTAGCGCATTTCAACTACACCTGGCGGCTCTCCCGCTGCCTCCCCCCACGCTTCCTCGTGCCGACTCACCGCTCGTCAAAAGGGTTCCACCGGTCCGCCGGGAGCCCCTCGTCACACGTCATCCCCTCGTGCGTCTGCGCGCGCGCCTGGTTCTCCGGGCTCAGCTCGCGCATGAGGTTGAGCGCGCCGATCTCCTCCCGCGCAAACAGGCGGAGCCCGGTGTGCGGCCCCACGTCGATCCGGTCCGGCTCGGCGCCCATAAACGTCGGGCCGATGACCATGCGCGGCCCGCAGAACAGCACCGCCAGACACAGGTGGTGCCCGAAGAACGTGTACCCCCACGGCTCCGAGAGCGAGGGCGTGCCAAACAGCCGGAAGTTGTAGCTGTGCCGGTTGAGGACCTTGAGGCCGTTGACGAGCTCGCCGAGGAAATGGTTGGTGAGCATGCACCCGTTGGCCTTGGCGTATCCCTCTTCGGACAGCGAGGCCTTGAGGACACTGTGGACCAGGTCCTGGATCGCGGGCGTGGTCTCGTCGAGCCGGATGCCGCCCGGGTTGACGTAGAGCTCAGGGTTGGACCAAGCGCGGAACTCGTCGTCGTCGACGCCGCCCCACAGCACCTCCCTCCTCGCCTCCTCGGGGAGGGCGGCGAGGAGCGCGTCGGCGGCCGCCACGGCCGCCTGGACGGGCGCGCCCTCGTCCGCCGCGTACGTGATGAGCGAGGGGTCGGGCTTGCCGTCCGCCGAGAAGCCGACGTACGGGCGCTCGAGGTTGGCCAGCTCGAGGCGGTTGATGAGCCACGCGGGGGCGGGAACCGCGCGCCGCGACGTGCACCAGCTGTGCGCGTCGTGCGTCTCGATGCCGGCGATGCGGGGGTGGTCGGGGCGCGGGATGATGTCGCGAAAGGAGACGGTCGCGTCCGTCCGTGGGGTCGCGGGGTCGTCGTGCAGCTCAAAGCCCGACTTGAGGGGGACGGCCATGTTAGTGAGTTATCTGTCGGGTGTGAGGTCACCAGACGCGTCCATGCCGTTCTTATGATGGTTGTTGTGACGGTCTGAGCTGAGAGTCGGAGAAGAGGTTGTACCGGGTGTGCGGTCATGTGCGGGCCGGAAGGAGGGATTGAACCGGCCCGGAATGATGCGGCGACCATGTGCGGCATTCTTCCCCACATCACATCGCTCGTCCCGACCCGACACTTGCTCCACCCAACCATCAATCATCCATCCTCGTCGCAGCTCGCATCCCGTTCTGCAGAGACCCACATCACCCCCTGCAGAGGAGGACGGCGCGCACGACTCCATCCGGCCCCCCAGATCAGAACGTGAACCCCGCTCCTCTCAACCAGGCCCCACTCGTCCCCCCCATTCTCGCCCCTCCCCCGCTCCTCCACAAGACCCCGCACATCCATCCCGCACTCCCTTCTCCCCTTCGCACTATCCACCGCCATTGTTCTACATCCCCGCACCACCGCAATGCAGGTCAAGTCTCCCCCGCCAGAGCACGACGAGCCCACATCCCCGCAAGCGGCGACTGCCCCGGGCTCCAAGCCGCCGACGTGAGTCACCCCGGGGCCCAGCTGACAGCAGCAAGATCTCGTGTCTCGCCTGCCGTGCGGCCAAGGTAATGCTGGTCTCACGAGCGAGCTGACCCCAGCGCAAGTGCCTGACGCCGGACGCGTTCACCGTCTGCAAGCGCTGCTCGGACCAGG
>JAMALN010001072.1:0-12129 GCA_023630115.1 Cutaneotrichosporon sp. PK4640 | reverse complement strand
GCGCCGGCACCCGTGCTATCTCATCGTCCCGGCTGGGATTGTCCGATGCATGGAGATCGTCGTGCTTGTGGGGCCAGTGCTTGGGTGCTTGAAGGTGCTTGAAGCCAAGCAAGCGCTTGTACAGTAAGCAGGGGTTTCACTCGTCATCCCCGATATCGGCCATAACTGATGTCCGATATCGGACACAACGATGGTGCCTCTCGATAGAACCGCAGGAACGTTCCAGTCTGCGGAAACCGAGGTGGCAGGGACGCCGCTTGGTCAGGCAAGTGGCCCGTGGGGCAACGGGGCTGCGAATGCAGGAGGTAAGTCGCTGGCGACAGGTCGCCTCCGGAACGATGGGAGGAATGTGCCTCGCCAAGAGGGGCCAGATAGTGGTGCCCAAGTCCAAGCCCAAAGCGCCAATGCTCGACAGCACACATCGAGGTGGGCTGGGAAGGTGGGCCCGAACATGGCCCGATGGCGGTGATACTTGCCCACTTCGATCAGTCTGTATCGGTATCGCGATCCGGATATGATCGCGACTGACCTAATTTCGACCGATCCGAAGATCGTGTGTCTGCTGAGGTAAGCAGCCAAGCAGCCATGAGATCGCCCCACCTCGTGAAGCTCCTGCTCTGAAAGTCCATGCACGTCTACTCTATATGCAGTATGACTCCATCATGTCGTGCTCTCTGTCTATCTTGCTCCCATGCAGCTAGTACTCGTCCTGCGTAAAGTCGAGCACGACCTTCTGCTCGACCCCGACGCGCGCCTCGACGTTCTGCCGTCAGCTTTCCCATCCCACTCACTCTCGAAGCTTACCCGAAACACGCGTCCCGCCGGATCTGTGTACACCCAGTAATCGCGGTCGGCCTCGCACGTAAACTCGAGAACGAACACGACCTGCATGCCCCCAGACATGTCGAGGGGACTGTGCTGCTTGCCACCGGTCACACGGCGGATGTAGGGCAAGTTGTTGAGGGTCGCGGTCTCGGGGAGGGAGGTGGCGGCGCGCACGAGGGCCTGCGGGTCGCCGTTGGGGGAGAGTCTGTAGGCCACGACGTGGAACACGGGCTGCGGGGGCGGGCGGGGACGCGGCATCTCGCGTTGAGTGGGGGGGAAGAGGAGGACGAGCTGAGTTGGACTTGGCGCCGGGAGTGACTCGGCGGAGACGCTCGTGAGAGTCGGCGAGGGAGTGAGGGGCGTGTTGTTGGCGACGACGAACATGTTTGCAGCTCTCGAAAGATCAGTGGGGCTTAAGTACACGAGCCTGCGGACATCGCAGCGGCGCTCTCGTCCTCCAGCGCATTCCACCCATCAGAGGAACGTCAGCATGAGAGCGACGCGTAAGGCAAGCCATGTGATGGTCATCTAGCGCGCCCTTGTGGAGCTGGAAGCTCGCCGGTTGCTGAAACGCGTCAGCTGAGGCATGCCGGCGTCTGGGTGGGCGCAGAGGCCGTCTCCAGCCGGGCCAGGCGGCGTCTGGGCTGGGTCGGGGCGCAGTGAGTAATGCATCCCAGCTGATCTGCATCCGGAGATGCCGAGACATGCATATTGGACGTCATGGACGGGCGATAAAACAGTTGGCAGATCAACGGCATTGCTGACTGTTGCATGCCACGGGGCGTCGGGGCCGGCGTGGAATGGCGGCGTCTGAAACTGAATTCACCGCGCGAGCGGGTCGTGTGCTTCCTCATCACGGTGATTGATTCCTCGCCCTACGGCGACTTCCGACACAGAGGCGGGGCCAAGATTCCCGCAGAACACTGTTGACGGTAGTTCCGGGCCAAACATCCAGCTTCTAGGCATTGTGGCATCTGTGTGAGACATTAAGTGCGCCTCCACCTCCACTCCACTCGAGGTCGGACCAACGACAACTACCGCGTCCATAGCAGGAGCAGCTAACAGCTAACAGCGGACATCGGTTTGCTTGTATGTTCAAGCTCCTACAACCAGCTCTCCTTTGCCAAGTATAGACTGCTGACTGAGCTAACGCTCTCATTCATTATCAATGTTAGGCGCGGTTGTCAGTGTTGAGCGAGACATTGGCTCCTGTCGGGCGGCCCTCAACGTGTCTTTCCACCTGTGGCCTGGTCTCTCTAGCTGTCGCTCGGCCTGTGGTGGCCTAAAAATATTACGTGCGGAGTGTCCACTCCGTGTATGGACGAACGAAAAGTCGTGTTGGGTAAGCTAGAGCCCTCGTTCCTCACGCTAAGTCCATCTATTCCAGATGGACCCACAGTGCATTGCTCATCGTCTTACAGCTTCGCCTCCTCCGCCCCCACGCGGCCAACATTCTCCATGCCCTCGGGGAGGACATATCCGCCCTGCCTACGCGCCTCGTCGAAAATCTGCAGCGTCTCCGTCGTGTAATTGTGCGACGCGAGCTCGTTCTCCGTCCGCCCGTCGCGGATGTCGCGTGCCACAGCGTCCGCCTCAAAGTACAGCCCCGTGCCCGGGAACGCGTACTCGAAGAGCTGCGGCTCGCCCCACTTGCCCGGCTTCTGCGGCGTCTCACCAGGAGTGTACTTGGTGACGCTGAACTTCTGGATGCGGCACAGCACATCGTGGATGACGACCTCGCCCTTCGTCCCGCTGATCGTGGCCGTGTGCTCGCGCGGCATGCGCGCGTTGAAGCTCATATTGCACACTGCGCGCGCCTCGATGTCGGGGTAGTCGAGGATGATCGTGGTGTCGAGGTCGGTCCCCATGCGCGTCTTGCTCATCGCACAGGTGACCTTGGGCGCCGCCCCCTTGTTCGCCGGGTTCTCGGTGAGCGCCACGCGGGCCGGGACCATGCAGTACGCGCCGATGTCCAGGAGGGGCCCGCCGGCCGCCGCGAGGCCGATGATGCGGTGGTCATCCGGGAGGACATTGTAGTTTGGCACCGAGAAATTGGTGCTGACCGCGTGAATGTCGCCGATGACCTTGTCATCGTGCAGCTTTGTGCGGAGAGCCGCGACGGCAGGCTGGAACGCGGTCCAGAACGCCTCCATCAGGAAGAGCTTCTTCTCGGCCGCAAAGGCCACGAGCTCCTTCCACTCGGCAGCGTTGAGGTCGCTGGCTTCTCGACGAGCACGTGCTTGCCCGCGTTCAGAGCCCCCTTGACATCCTCGTAGTGTGTCGGGTGCAGCGTGCCGATGTACACGATGTCGACGTCCTGGAATCAGCTGTGAGCGGAGGGTAAGCGAAGTGTGGGTGGGGCTAAAGAGGACAGCCAGCGCCAAGGCGCCCGTCGCTCTCTCTCATCCCCACCTCGTCTCAGAAACCCACCTCCCTTGCAAACAGGTCAGCGTAGCTGCCAACAGCCACCGGCGGCGGCCGCAGGCCCTGCTGCTGTGCGGTAGCACCCTTGGGCAGGTGCTTGGTGATGAACGCAGCTGCGCGGTCCTTGTCGCGCGCACCGACAGCTGCGACGCTGTGAAGCACATCGGTTACATCTGGGCGGGGAAGGGCCAGGTCCTCGACGAACATGGACGAGATCCAGCCCGCGCCGATGATTCTGGCATGAGGCGTTGTCAAGATGAGGGGCTTGGGAGGTGACTCACCCCCAAGAGGCAATGTAGGGTGCCATGGTAGTTGCAGTGAGCGTAGAGGACAAGAGATGATCAGCAAGAGGGGATACCCGGGAAGAAAAGGAAGCAGGGGAGAGGAGGGCGAGATATGAGTAACCATGTGAGGACCGCGATCAAGCAGCGGGACGTCAACAGCCTGCTGAACTGCTCAACTCTCCCCACGTCGGTTCACACCGAACCGAACGGCCCATTCCGCTCTCGGCCCGACGTTTTGCCGTACGTTTTCGGGCCGGATTAACATGTTGAGCAGCTGGGCTGTTCATCGTGAATGTTGGGATTGGGCAGTTGGGAACCCGACGAACAGAATGAGCCGAAATAGCAGCGTCAGCCAGCCCGACCGGCAGATAAGATCGGTGCATAAACAGCTACAGAAGGGTGAGTCTAGACGAGTGAGATCATTAGGAGAGGAGTCGCGGTATCAACGAGCCGATGAGGGTATGTATGGGTGAGGCCATCTAGTGATGAACAGAAATGCGTCGGGTCAAGTCTGTTCACGCCCTAAATCTTGGGCTTCTCATCCTTCTCATGGAGAATAGCCTCGACCTCGGCCTTGCGGTCCTGCCGCGCATTCGCCATGCTGAGGAACACCTGGGGTCAGTTCCGCCGCCAGCGCACTCACGGTCCAGAGGATGCCGGCTCCCTGCTGCGCCGGGAGACGGTAGGGCAGGGGGATGAGGCCAAAGTTGACGGCCTGGAATGCCGGCCACACGGTCCAGTTGGTCTTGAGGGCCATCATGTACACGTCGTCAAACTTGGTCTTGATCTCGGGCACGCTCTTACCCTCGAGCACTCCGATGACGGAGAGGAATGTCGCGAGCTGTCGTCAGGCGCCGCCACTTTCTCACTTCGCTCGACGTACACCAATGGGTGCACTAGTATATCAGCGATGGCAGGGAGGGGAGACTCACAACAACACCTGGTCCGCCAGCACGCGCTTCGCGACCGCCGGTACCGGGCTCCCAACCTTGGGGAACGGGAAGATGCGGTCAAGCGCCATCAGCCACTTGCCTGCCGTCAGCGGCGTCGGCACGTCACGCACCAAGGAAGGGCCCCATCGCGAACCCGAACACTGCGAAGCGCGCCGTCCGCGCCGGATCCCACGGGTCGCATCTCCCATGCTTCTTGTACGAGATGCCCGCGTTCACTCCTTGTGCCTGAAGTCAGCGTCATGCGCGGGCGCCGTAGCAGGCGACGAGAGCTTTTCTGACGAGTCGCGAGAGCCCACTGACACTAGCATCTCAGAGGGCTTCTCCACAGCCCGTGCCCGTTGGGCGCTCCACTGAGATCGGACGGAGCGTACTCATGGAGGAGCCGCACGTGCATGCGTGCGCGCCAGTCAACAGTCTTCTGCCCACTCACGATGAGGTCACCGGTCGTCTGCAGTGTCCCGTTGGCCAGCACGAGCGTGCGCAAAGGGTGGATTTCGTAGCTGTGGGCGTAGAACGCGTTGAAGCGCGAGATGAGCGCTGGGGTGAGCACACGCGGGCTATGGGGTGGGGGAGGGGACGTCACCTCGCACCCTTGAGGTGAGCCGAGGGTGGGCCACCCCCCAACGATGGGCTGCAGTGCGGCGCGCACACCCCACGCCTGGTCTCAACATCGAACATACCTGCAACCATTGTTGGGGACGCGTTGGATGATGAGCAAGGTCAACTTTTCGTTGACAGGGGTTGGGTTCGGCGTCACTTTATTTTCCTCGGCGCGCTGTGGCGATTCATCGGAGCTCGGCGGTGACGTCAGGGGCGACCTCCAGGGGTGGCCAGATCCTGGCCAGATCCGCTACCGCTTTGACTTGTCTGGACACCGTCCTCCTTCCGCAGCGCCCCGATTACGAGTTCTGGAGACCACGGAAGACAATACATCGCAAACATACCAGCGGCACTGGGCCAACGCCGGTCGCTTGTTGAAAGTAGGATACAGTTAGGCACGCAGAGAGCGTATCTGTGCGAGGGCTTGTTGTTGAATGAGCTCCCGCGGTACTAGTAGATTTAGGTACGGATCGAGAGAGAGTGAGTAAAGGAGACGAGCGGCGTGTTGCCCATTACAGCGCCTTCTCATGCTGGACCTCAGCCATGTTGTGCTTGTTGGCTGCCTCAGATGCGCGCCTCTGGAAGTGGGCCTCAGATTGGCGTCTAACAGCGACTTCGACATCGGCAACCTCCTCCTTGGGGGGTCCGGCGTAGTTCTTGCGTCCCCAGACAAAGTACCAGAAGGAGGCGATGCCGACAAAGGCGACAAAGACAACGGGCGCGTAGTTGACACTGGCGGCAGTGACCGGCAGGTACGCCGGCATGCAGAACAGGGGCATGGCAAGGAACGACCACGCTGGTGTCAGCAATATGTCACCGTGCTGCTACTCACCGACCGCAATGGTGTTCACAACCCAGCCCAGCTTGCCCAGAGGGAACTTGGCGGCGGCCGTGACCTGGCGACGCTTCTCGAGCATCGAGACGAGAATGGGGGTGGCGTAGGAGGCAGTAAGGGCGATGACACCGACACCGGAGAAGGCGTTGAAGGCGGCAGGCGAGCCAAAGTAGATGACGCCCAGGACGATCTGTACGATCATGGACAACATCATGGCGTTGAGGGGGACATCGAGCTTGGTGTTGACCTTGCTCCACAGCTTGGAGCCGGGAATGGCGCCGTCGCGCGAGAACGCCCAGGTGCAACGCGAGGCCGCAGTCGTGCAGGCCGTGCCGCAGAGAAGGCCCAGAATCATGATGGGAAGAAGAAGGAGGAAGGCACCCACGGACGAGCCAACCGCAGACTTGATGATGCTCGGGACGGGCTGTCCGGAGGGGAGAGCGACGAGCTCGGCGAGGTCGGGGAGGACGAACATGAGAGGGACGAGGAAGAGGAGGCCGCCGAACGTGTTGAGGCAGATGGTGAGGACCATGGCCTTGGGAACCTGGGTGGCGGGGGCCTGGACCTCTTCGCACATGCTAAGAAGCATGCCAGTCGACGAGGTTGCGTACGCGGCGTGGAGAAGACCAACGCAGTACGACCAGCCAGCAGGCCAACCGGACGAGGGCTCAAAGCCGCCAAACGCGAAGGCACCCGAGCGACGTCCGTTCTTCGCAACGGTAAGGATGGTGACGCAGATGCAGATGAGGGCAAGGAAGGTCCAAGCGATGGCAAACGTCTGTGCTGTTAGCAGATGATCGGCAGATTACTCACGTCGAGGTATGGCAACCACCGGTTGCACGTAGCCGAGATAATGTTGCATAGGACCGTGATGGCAACGAAGACGAGGAAGATCTGGTAGGTCTCCGCCTCCCAGATGCCGACTCCGGGCTCCTTCTCGAAGACGTTGATACACGCGACGTAGAAGAGGGTTGTGCCGAACTGCACTGCGAGCGTGATTGTAATGTTGCCGACAACATACGCCCAGCCACAAATGTAAGCTGCAACGCGCTTGATGCCGTGCGGGGCGAGCATAAAGGTCTGGTAGTAGACACCGCCAGCTGTAGGATAGACCGAGGTGATCTCGCCAAGCGACGAGGCGACGCAGAGGATGATACAAGAAACGAGGACCCAACCCCAGATGACGACGGCGGGCCCGCCCCCCTGGAGAGGGTAGTAGAGCGTCGTGGCCAGACCGTAAGGAATGGAGGCCAGAACGAACGACATGAAGGCAGCCTGGAGCGTCGAGCGCGTGCGAACGAGCTCGGCCTTGTAACCCATCTTGGCGAGAAGATCGTCCGCCGAGTCGACAGCCGTGCGCTCCGACAGGGAGGCCGTCGCGTAAGCGGCATCATGACTGATGCTGCCGTCGCGGTTGTGATAAGATGCGACCATGGTTGATGGGAGTAGTCCGGTTGGGGAAAAATCATAATCGCGCAGACCCAGCCTGAGCTTAAGTGGAAAGAGTGAGTTGCAGGGTGGGTGTTTGATAGTGCTATCTAATTGGATAACGGCACGAGGCCCACAGATCAGAGCCAAGCGTCTCTCTGCCTGGATACCCCGGCCCTCTGCAAATGCCCGCCGCTGACAGTGTGCAGAGCATGCTCTGCAGACGAGGCGTGTCTCACACGTCCTGTTTCGGACGCCCGACATCTCACGGTCAAGCCACCCCCAGTGGCGCCCCTTTTGCTGATGCAAGCCCAAGGCTGGCTTGGCACCTGTCGACACGTTCCTGAGAGTTATCTTTTACAGCGGACTTCAAGATCATCCCAGCTTCAACACCTCTCTCACACGAGTAATACAACTTTCTGGACAGTGACGACGAGGTCTGCGAGGTCGCCAAGGGGTGGTTGCCAAGAGGATGTGGCCTGCGCATATTGCCTCCGAGGTTTAAGAGAGTGTTCATGTGTGTACAGGCGAAGGAGATGGCCAACTTCGGGGCACGTCACACGCGTCCCGCCAGGGGCGATCCTCCTTGATATTAAGGGCTCCCCCGGAGATTATAGTACACCAACCAAGCCTCCCCCACCACCCCCGTTTTCTTTCCAAACCCTCATGTCCTAGAACTAAACCTGACCTTTGTCAACATGTTGATCTGTTGCACTGACTGATAGCATGATCTGGTGTCAAGTCTCATCTCGAGGGCGACAATCTCCACGCACTTGACACAATGATGAGGATGGGGACCTGAAGACGCATATAGCTGTGTCGATCGCGAGGTTTGCCAGCACATGACCTGCTGTTGACAGCGAGTGACGTCGCGAACCGAGGTGTCGCGGAGTAGAGAGAGTGGGATCAATCTGCAGCGGTCGGTGTATGAAGACTGCTGTGTAATTAGGGGAGCGCCGGGGGCCGAAGACATCCATCAGGCTATGCAGGGCAAGCAGCTGCATCGTGCGCATCGGCGGCTTTCATCTCCGGTCACATCCATCTTCTTAACCGGTCAATTCAGCCACAGATTATCCCTGACACTACGTCATGGGGGAATGTCGTTTCACCTTGGCTGGGAATGCTTCCCTGACCGTGACCATGCTGCCCCTGCGGCTTTGACCATTGGACCATGCACAAGTCACGTGGAATTGACTCCGCGCCAACCTCCACTCTTTGATTCCAGCCAGCTGCCATCACTCAGCCCTCCACCTCCTCGCGATCCGCACTGTCAACAACATCTTCCTCGCTTCCTTGATCCTGCCCCAACTTTTACGACTGTCTTCAGCCAGAAGCCAGAAGCTAGAAGCCAGAAGCCGAGCCCGTCATGTCCAATAAGATCGACCTCTCCCTCTTTCGAGGCGACGATTCCGATGACGAAATTGACTTGCTTCCCGTCAAGGTGAGATGAGATGGCACCGTCGTTGAGTGCTCAGCCGATGGACGGCGTGCCTCGAACCAATGTTGACATGCAGCGCAAGCCGGTAGAGCTTGACCCGCTGAAATCTCGGACGTTTGCACACGGAGTGACCAAAAAGACGAAGAAGGATCTCGAGAGAGAGGAGGAAGAACGGAAGCGTGCGGAAGAGGAGGCGTTCGTCACTGCGCATGCCTGACGCTGAACCCAGCGCAACGCGACGAGCGCTTGAAGAGTTCTCCAGGACATTCGATGGACCAAGCACAGGACCTGCTTCCCAAGACCACCGGGGAGCAAGGGGCGGAGGGCGCCGCACCTTTGTTCGCGCCGGGGAAGGTACATGCCATCTGGGCTTCAGGCTGACTCCAGCCCCTGCACCCGTGGCTGATTCTGCTAGGCCAGACTTCGCCCGGGTTACTGCCGAGCGCGATCGCGAACGCCAGCGCGTGAGCTTATCGAATGCGGCTGGGTTACTAACCACAGACTGCGGAGAAGTTCCGCCTTCCTTCCCCACCGCCTGCTCCGAAGCCGCGCGGAAAACGGGCGATGGACGCGTTTCTGGAGGAGATCAAGAGGTATTTACACGACCATCTGCTGCGCTTACCATTCCAGCAACCAAGAAGCGCGCGACGTTAGATTCGGGCGCATGGCACAGAGTTCGTGCTGCTTTGGGAGGGTGTAGCTCATGTCCAGCTGCGGGGACCTCGGTGACCGCCTTAGCTGGTAAGTCTCCGAGAGCTCCACAAGTCATCTGACATCCAAGCATATGACCGCGGGAGACCAGTCTCCCAGGAGGTAAGCCAACCGAGAACTTTGCGCTAACATCGAAGACAACCAACCTGACTGTCGTAAGTCCTTAAGGAGCCAGCCGCGGTCTCACATGCTCACACCCAGAGCAACTTGCCTACAAGCGTCCAAGAGCGTGAGCTCGGGCAGCTCTTCGCCCAGATGGGCCCAGTTGCCACCGTCAAGATTATGTGGCGTGGGTGTGACACCGCTGGTCTCGTCTGACATTAGCCAGGGGAGGTGCTGAGGTACACCCGTCAGACCGATTTAGACATGGGATGACGGGCTTCGTCGCGTTTATGTCCCGCAAGGATGCCGCCGGTGCCCTCGCGCGCTTCGATGGATACTCCTTTAACGGTAACCGCCTTCGAGTGACGTGGGGAAAGCCAGTGCATTTGCCCCGCCACCCAGCGTATGGTAAGCAAAGGGTTCCGCCCGAGCTTATCACAGAATCACCCAACGTGCGCGACATACATTCCGATCGCTCACCTCGCGGTCGAAGCCTCTCGCCACCTCCAGCGGGGTCCAGCGTCCTTACCTCCAACTCCAAACGAGACTATTGGTTCGACCAAGTGCCTGCTGAGGAGCTCAAGTTCATGCAGGAGGTGTCCAGGAGGATCCGGGACCACGGGCCTGGACTCCTGGATACGCTCAAGGAGAGGGAGCGGGAGAACCCCAAGTTTGACTTTCTGTTTGAAAAGGAGGTAAGCATGTTCCACGGCTCCAACTGAACGACCAGACTGCGGCGAAACACGTCTTCGGGCACCTCTTGGATTCTCGCTACACCTTCCCAGACCCTCTGCCTCCGTCGTTCAACGAAGATGTGCGTCGCGATCTCGAAGTTGCATTGACTCCAGGGTTATGCCTCGGCGTACTCGTCGGATTCGGATGAGCGAGAGGAGATGGCATCCTCTAGCAAGGTTGTTCTCGCCAGGCTCGCAAAGCGGCGCTTGGAAGCGATGCTGCGCTGCATAAGCGGCAAGCGTGTGGAGATTGCTCGGGCAATGGAGTTTGCTCTCAAACGCGCCGACGCTTACGATGAGGTGAGCTATGCAGCGCCCGGAGCTGATCATGCAGGTCACCCAAATCATCTGCCTCAGCCTCTGCGTCGAAGACACGCCCATCCCACGCAAAATCGCCAGGTTGCATCTTGTATCGGACATCCTCCACAACTCTGTGAGGCCAGTGGCAATGCTCAACTGACGCCACAGTCTTCGTCGCTCCCCAATGTGTGGCGATACAGACAGTCGTTCGAAGGCCGACTTCCCGCTGTATTTGAGCACTTCGCAATCATACACAGTCGCCTTCTGGAATACTCTGGCACGATGTCCGCCAACGTTTTCATCCAGCAGGTTGATGCGGTGCTGGACATCTGGGAGAGATGGTATGTCGAGGTAGTTGACGGAGTGCTGACTTCGCAGGATGGTCCTCACAGCTGAGATTCAGAGCCAGCTCCGCAGGCTCCTCCATGGCGAGTGTACCCTCGCATCCCTCGCGGAGCCGCAAGCTCAAAGCGAGCCTGAGCCCGAGGCGAAACCAGTCGTCAAATCGGCTGGGTTCAAGTCTTCCTTCAAGCGAATCGATCCGTCCGTAGCTGCAGCCGTCCTCCCCTCCCCGGCTGCCGCAACATCCAGGGTGGACGCCGACAGCGAACCAGCTGAAGACCCCGGCGGGGAGCCAGCGGAAGACCTTGACGGGGAACCAGCCGAAGACCTCGATGGGGAGCCAGCTGATGACCTTGACGGAGAGCCAGTTGATGACCTCGATGGAGAACCCGTCGCAGACGTTGGCGGTGAGCCTATCGAAGATGTCGACGGCGAACCTGTCGAGAACGTCGATGGGGAGCAAATGGACATGGACCTGGACGAGGACGAATAGCTCCTAGCAAGGAGTGTGATGTCCATACTGCAATGTCTGACAGCTAGAATGCCACTCTATACATTGAATACAGCTATGTAGAGACATGCACTACTGCGTCAACTTCACGTCGACTACCCCGCTCCACATCTTCTCGTTAATCTTCACCGCCTTGTCAAGAGCACCCTTCAACCGCCGGATCTCGTCCTGCAAAGCCGCGACATCTGCAGTCTGAGCAGGGGGTCCGGGCCTTGCCATGCCACCGCTGCTGTTCCGCGACGGAGAGGCACGAAGTGTGTTGAGCAGGTCGGTCCGAGAACTGGGCCGCAAGAGCACCCCAACCTCCTGCGCGTCCTTGGCGCCTCGGCTGGTGCGCATACGTTCCAGGTTCCGCACATCCATCACGGCCCAGTCGTCCGCCCGAACCGGCTTGCCGACGAGGTCGGGAGGGCTTGGGAGAGTCGAAAGATGGGAGATGGCGCCGCGATGCGTCGAGATGGTGCGGAGGTGCTGGTGGGAGGGGAGCGAATGGAGGTGGATGTCGCCGGAGGAGGTTCCCACCAGAAGGTGTGTCGCGCTGAGCGAGAGACTCAAGCAGGTAACGCCGGCGTCGACGTGAACACAGGGGGTATCGAGGCTGATTGGGGGTGCGCCTGCACCATCACCGCCGACGGCCTCGAC
>JAMALN010001071.1:0-12135 GCA_023630115.1 Cutaneotrichosporon sp. PK4640 | reverse complement strand
GCTCTGATAGGGCCAGTTGGGTAGGGAGAGGTGTGCGGTAATCGCTTACGCGGGCCGCTCAGGCACTCCTGACCCAGACGGGTCATCTTTCCGGGCCGGCATATGACGGGATGAACTGGTGTCCATCTTGAGTCCGAGCGCGAGGTTCGATGATCTGCCAGCGAGGCTGATCTCTCGCACCATCGCGTCCGTCCACTGCCACACCCAGGACACCGCCATGCCGAGTGCAGCATCGGCGAACCAAGAGCTGGTCATGCCAATTTCTCGGCGCCGACAGAAGCAGGCGGAGAGGGAGGTTCGGGTGCGAGGACAGGGTTGGGAGATAACTCGGTGCTATGATATCCCGGGTCGGCACCGCTGAGGTCCAAGCGCCACCATCGCCTACTTGGCTTGCCCACCCTTAGTGAGGGAGGCACAGCGTCTGGCGGGCGGTTGGGATGGGGCCTGCTCTGCCATTGCTGGCAGCACTGGCGGCCCACCCACTGGCCATCGCTGATCAAGCCCTCTGCCACGGCCCACACCCACAGCTCACGTCCAGAAGAAGAAGAAGCAGAAGCAGAAAGGCAATACTCACGGGATGGTCTTCGCGTTCTTGTCGGCCGACTTGACGTACTTGCCGCCGATGAAGAGGTCAACGGGGACCTCGACGTCGCCCTTGAAGCCGGCGTGGTTGAACGAGTGCTTGAAAGTGGCCATTGTTGTTGTGATGTTTTGTGGAGAGTGGGGAAAAGAGATGCGGGGGATGTGGGTGGGTCTTTATAGGTCTCGAGATGAGATGGGAAGGACTACGTGCTACCCAGGAGTGTCTGCGTGCTGACCCCACACTGGTTGTGGGGGTGTTCGGTTATTAACTTGTCGGGTGCTCGGTCAGCTGAGCTCCTGCACCTTGAGCCAACCAAAGCGAGACATGGCTCGGACCCTGTCCTCCGGCTCAAGCGGCTCTCAGAGAAGCTCATAGTAGTCTGATGATGGGTTGCCCAGCCTGGGACATCGGTGACCGGCCTGTTCCTCATGCAAGCGTGAGCGCATCGACGTGGACGCGCACGCGCAGAGCCCACCAGGGCCCCACCTGAGCTTGGAGTGCATCGGTTTCCCAGGCTCAGCGGTTGGTGACCCTGGATGTACTTCCGATGTCTCGTAGTGCCCGGGTCATGTACAGGCCATCTGGACCAACTGCTGCACGATACAGGTCTCGGTTCATCCAACCCACATTGACCCGGGTGCTGCGAGTCACCGAGATGTCCCGGGCCGGCCAGTCAATCTCACTCTCTCACCCGAGGCACGATTCAGCCTGCTGCCCGATCCCGGCCACCCTCCGGCCACCCTCCAGGCAGCCCCCCTCCCGACCACGCCCCCGGCGCTAGCCCCGCATCCAACCCCCGCAGATCACGCCAGCGCCGGGTTCGACGTGGAGGCGCCCCCTTGGCATGGCACCGTCCCTTCGCTTGGAGCGCAGGCTTCAGGCTGGCTTCCCTCCCGCCACTCGGCCACCCCTCCCTCCGCACTCGTTAGCCAGTGAGTCTTCGTCAGCTCTCCGGTTCTCCGCGGGGCGTCCCCCCACCTGAGGGCAACTTTGGGTGCGTGCCGCAGCCACAGTGATGACAAAAGCGCCGTGCCTGTGCATGTGGGGTACCCTGGTTCAGAGCCTCTGCTCCGACACCTTGAGTTTCGATCACACCGCGTGATTGATCAGCGTAGCGCTTGAGGAGGGCGCCGGTCTTGAGGACACCGGCGGCCATCGGAATGGTCTTGGTGGGTGGAGAGTGCGCTCGACGACTTGTGGTGTGGCAAGGTGCGGCGAGGCTCCGCTTGTTTCGGACCGATCACGTTGCCCCACAGATTAGCAAGGCTGATTTCATTTTATCCACTTTAATCCCATTTCCCACGTGGCAATCTCGTCGCCACCCAGACTTTGTTGTGACGATGCCCACTCCACCACCAACAGCGAGCAAGGTGTCCCGCTGACCCCCCAAGCCCCCTCACAGCCAAGCCATGGACCAGGCAAGTATCGCATCCCCTAACTCTACTGACTGCTAGGACGCGTTCCGGTCCCTGCTCTCAAAACCCCGCGAGGGCGGGTCGTCGCGCTCCGGCGCAGTGCTAGGCCGCGCCCCTCCTAAGCGCGGATGGGGGACTAAGCCCAAACCTGGGTGAGTACCCCTCTGCCCCCATCCCCTGCCCACATCTCCTAACGTGCAGGCCGAAGAAGGAGCCCGAGAAGGCTGAGGGCGAGGAGGAAGGTAGCCGCCCCACCTTTGCGCCCCGGTCGCAGGCGAAGAAGGTCCAGGAGCCCAAGTACAAGGACCGCGCTGCGATCCGCCGCGCCGGTGGCGATGGCGAGTACAAGGAGGTGAGATCCCGGGGTGATTAGGCGGGCCGGGCGCTGACGTATAGGTGGAGCACCTGCTCGAGGAGTTTGAGAGGCGCAAAGCGGAGGCAGGCGACAACGCCGACAAGGTGGGTCAAGACCCGTCCGGGGTGTGCGCTAACAAGGACAGGTCGAGGCACAGCGCGAGTACCTCGGAGGTGACGCCGAGCACTCAGTCCTCGTCAAGGGACTCGATTATGCTCTGCTTGCGCGCCGCAAGGCGGAGATCGAAGCGGAGAAGGCGGCCGGCATGGAAGATGAGCTGGAGCAGCTGGGACAGACCATCAAGGGCAAGGACAAGGGCAAGGAGAAGGCCGTTGAGCAACCCAAGGAGCAGAAGGGCAACAAGGTGAGCAGCGTCAATGACGTGAGCTAATGCTAGTTCAAGAGCATCGGGAAGGATGAGCCCGTCGAGAAGCCTAAGAGGAAGGGCAAGATCGTTGAGCGTGAGGTTGAGCGCGAGGAGAAGGTCGCCAAGCCGGCGCCGCGCCTCCCCTCTCCTGTAAAGCCGTCACCGCCCCCCGATCCGGAAGACGAGGACGACATCTTCGCGGACGCCGGCGAGTACGACCTCAAGGCCGGTCGTGAGGACGACTCCGACGATGGCGACGACTCCGACGAGGAGGGCCAGATGGATGTCGACGAGGCCCGCGGCAGGTCTCGTTCGCGTTCGCGCTCTCGCTCGCGTCAGCGTTCGTACTCGCGGTCATACTCACGGGACCGCGGACGCTCGCGGTCAAGATCGTTCTCAGACGGGGAGGTGCGCCCCCAAAATCAAAATCGCAATCGCTATCAGTCGTCGTCACGTGAACGATCGTACGCGAGGTCACGTTCTCGCTCGCGCGGATATCGCGATCGCTCCTACGATGATTACCGTGGACGAGAGAGATACGGTTATGACGAGCGACGCCGCGGGCGCTACGACGATGACGATGACTACTACTACGACCGCCGTCGTGATCGCAGCTGGGACCGCAGAGGTCGAGACTACCGCGACGACCGCAACGACCGCAGCCGGCGGTACGACGGTGGAGACCGATACGGGCAAGACCGAGATTACGGCAGGCACGGTGGTCGGGGCGGATCGGGCTCCGCCCGCGAGCACAGGGGCAGGACTGCGTCACGCTCGCGCTCACGATCGCCCCGGTATCGGGACAGAGGCGATGCGCGCGCGGACCGCGGCGCCCGGCCCCGCACCCGCACCCGCACCCGCTCGCTATCGCCCGTGCGCTCGCCCCCACTCAAACGCGCGCGCTCGCGCTCCCCCACGCCCCTGCTTCAGCAGACGCTGCCCTTTGAGCGTTCCCCGACGCCGGAGAGTGACGACGAAGGGCCTGTGACGCGCCTCCAGCCGCTCGCATCGTCGGCCATCACGGACCTGCGTGGTTTCCTCGCCGCCGACGAGGCCGGCGCCAAGGCGGACGCGAAGCGCCTCTCCAAGGCGCGCTGGCGCGCGGCGCAGGGTCTCGCACCCCAGGAGGGCGTCGACGCCAGTGCGCTCCAGCGCGGCCAGAACGACAAGCAGAAGGCCAACCGCGACTACCAGGTCCTCATGAACCGCATGAACAAGGACAAGGACGGCGGCGGCCCGAGCAAGTAGCGTATGGCGTAGACCCTGTCCCCTGTCTGATGCATCGCTTGCGTCGCTTTCCTGTCTGTCCGGCGTGCACTTCCGCCTCGATCGCTGATGTGAAGGCCGATACGGAGATGGCTAGCGACATGTGCCGTGCCTGGGGATCGGGTGTGCGTCACCGGCTATGCTTTTCCGGCCCAAGTGGCCGACTCTTGGCGATCGAGCATCTTTCCGTGTTTCCTTTCCCTCAATCCCCAATCCCCACCGCACATCCCACCCGACACCAAACCCGCTCCGAAAGATGGTCAAGGACTCGCACGCACTCGACAAGGCCGACCCCGTCCTCCAGCTCCTTACCCCGCACGATGATCTGTGGGTCCACCGCTTTCCCCGCACGACAGCGGTGCCGGGCAGCCTCTTCGATGCGCAGGACAGCTTCGTGACAGTCTCCACCTCGCCGGCCGAGGTGTCCGTCGTCGCGCACAAGGGCGCGCCCCAGGCCGCGGGCATGCCTAAGGCAGCGGACGAGCACTGCGGCGGCCCGTGGACGGCTATCCGGGTGCGCGGCCCGCTCGAGCATCGTGAGTACGGCGTTGTGGGTGAAGCTCGAGGTGGGGGTTGTGGGGCTGGGTTGGAGCGCGACGTGCTGGAGCGGTGGGGTGTGGCCGACACTTGCGCTGCGCTGCAGATCGCACCCCACAGTCTCCCCGAGGCCCAGTCAGGCTTCGGCGTTGACGACTACCCCGACAGCCCCACCCTTGCTTACAGGCCTGCCCACACGTAGCGCTTGGCTGACATCAGACATGGTCGGCGTGCTCTCCGAGATCGCGCGCGTGCTCAAGGAGGCTTCCATCTCGATCTTCACCATCTCGACCTGGTGAGTCGGCGTGCTGCACGCTGCTAGAGGCTTCGGTGGCGGCGGCGTCTCTCGGACAGGCAGCTGAGTGAGCTGACGGTGCCCACTGGAGGGGTCCGGGAGCTGTCGGCTCCGCCCCTCGCTTGCGTTCCGCCATCACATGGCAGGTGCACGCGTCACGCTTGCCAACCTCTGGGCAGCATGGACAGGAAGTGCAGTCGCTGCGAGGAGCACATGTCGCGGCATATTCCTGGCCCTCGTGGCTATTCTCGTCGTGCATCCGCTCACCCCAGGGACACGGACTACATCCTCGTCACGAGCGACACGCTCGACAAGGCCAAGGAGGCGCTGACGGCTGACGGTTGGCGCTGGGCGTAGGCCGGCTTAGGTGTGCAGCGTCAACTCGGCTCAACCAGTGACGCAACCTTGCACGCGGAAGCAACGCGGAAGACGCAGAACCGAAAGAGGCTCGTTCAAGAAGGAAGTTGGAAACGGAAACTGTACCCCATTCAAGCCATGCAGACATGATGTGTGCAAGGTGTGCTGCGGGGCATCGGCGCATCCGCAGCATCGCCACATCTCTGCAAGCCGCGTGAATCCACAGCGTGCTGGGCGCTGGAAGGCCCTCCATGGGCCGTGGGCACCCTATCAGCTGCTGACTCTCCTCTGGACTTCCTGACCGTTAAGAGGCAGCTCACCCCACAGCTGCTCGGTGCATCGAGAAGAGGAGCCCACCTCACCTGTGCACCACTGTCCCCAAGAGAGCTCGTGACCTGAACCGCGCTGTGGCTGGGTGAGGTTTGGGATATAGCCTTCTGCCTCGGAAATATCTCTCATCAACACAAGAATCGGGGAGAACTCGTGCCACAGGTCCAGGAGAGCTCTGGGAAGCAACATGGGGGATGTTCTAGCGCCTAGGATCCAGCTCTGTGGAGACGGCATGCATAGCTCATGGGTTAAAAAGCACCCTGTATCAGTTGTGATTCCATAGGGCGGTTCAGATTCGATTCTGAACAGCGCTGGGAGCATCGGTGTCAATGACTAGGGTCACAGCGTGCTTGGAACCACGTGGGGGTGTATGCAGCGTGAGGTTAAGGTGGATCGCGATGGACCCAAGCAACCTAGACACACACAATGCATTGGTACTCCGCTATGGCTACAACAAGACCTCTACTCTAACACGCGCACGGACAGACGGCTAGTATCGCCGCCGCCCAGGGCCGACGGGGCGCCAGTCGATGGCACGTCCGCCGCCACGCTGCGTGGCGCGCAGGGGACGCACCAGGCCGCCGAGCTCGCGCGCGCGCGCGGCATCGGGGTCGTTGGCCGGGTTGTAGAAGTAGTGCGGCTGCAGCGGCTTGCCGCTGCTGTCGCGACCGTTGCGCGTAATCTTGCCGAACATGGGGTTGGCCGCCAGCTCGGCGTCGGCCCAGACGGCCCACGCGGCCTCGTCGCCGTGCGTGCGCATGCTGGGCTGGCTCTCGAGGAGGCTCTTGACGAGGTCAGGGAGCGAGAGCTTGGACGAGCCCGAGAAGACGACCGTGGATGCCAGGAGCGCCGGCATGTCCACGCCGGCAGGGGCGGGCGGGGGTGGTGCTGGGGTCGAGGCGCGCGACTTGGCGGGCGTGTTGGCGCGCTTCGAGGCCGGGGCGGGCGAGGCGGGGCGCGACTTGGGCTTGTCCTCCAGCATCTCCTGCTTGACGGCGACGGCCTCGGGGGCCGGTGCGGGCACTGGTGCGGGGGCCATGATCGGCTCGTCCTCGATGTCGGAGAGGGGCGAGGAGGAGCGCTCACTGCGCACGTCCTCCTCCTCCTTCTCGGTTTCAATCTCGATCGGCGCAGGTGGCGGGGCAACACGGCTAACAAAGGGGGTCGGGGCGGGCTCGTCGAGGACGGGCATACGGATGTCGATGTCCATGTCGTCGCTGCCGAGGTCGCGCGGAGGCGAGCTGAGCGCCTGGCGAGGGGGAGAGGACGGCGGTAAGGAGAGGGGAGACGGGGCGCCGAGCGCAACAGGCTCGGCAGCGCGAGTGGGAGGCGTGAAGAGCTCCTCGTCGGTCTCGTCGGGGTCCTCGAGCGTAAGGGCGACAGCGGCACCGTAGAACTCGACCTCGAGGGCAGCGGCTGGGAAGGTACGGACGTTTCCGGGAGTGATGCGGCGGTACTTGCCGCCGGGAGCGCGGACGCGGAGGCCATTCTGACCCACGACGAGCAGCCGTATCTGCGGGGGCGTGGTGGGGAGGAGCTCGACGGCGGCGTGCACGCGCGAGGCGTGAGATGCGGCACGGTCGAGAATGATCGTGCGGGCAGGGTGGGCGGGGTATGCGAGCTTGTCGGCAATTGCCTGGGGCGGGGCGGTGACGGCCGGCCTGTTGCGCAAGTGGTGCCGGCCGAAGACGAGGGTCTCGCCGGCGGCCAGCCGCACCTGCATCGCTGGGCGGGGGCGGGAGGAGCGTGTGGGAGACGAGGTGGCGAGATGGCGGGGAGAGGAGGATGCGGCGACGGTGGAGGTGGAGGGGGTGAGGGGTGCCGCCAGCCGGGCGGGGACGGCCGGGACCTTGAACGCCACTGGCCCAGGGGCCGGGCCGTCACTCGAGGGTGCCGGAGTCAGCACCTCCACCGCACGCTTCTTGCTCGGCGAGGACGGCGTCGAGGCAACGCGGACGCGCTTGGCCGTCGGGTTGGCGGACTTGGTGTGCGTCTGCGAGTGCGAGCGGGCGTGCTTGATCTGGACGGGGACGGTGCGGGCTGGGCCCAGGGGGAAGAAGGAGAGTGGCGACATTGCGTCGTGGGCGCTCCTGGGTGGGTGGTGTGGTTGATACTAGGTGACCAGAGGCAAGACGAGGATGTGAAGAGTTGAAGGTGCAAAGATGAAGATGTGCATTGCAAGGTCGCAGTGGTTCAGCTAGCGCGAGGTCAAAGACACCAAAGTCGGTCGCGCGGGGAGGGGCGGTTTCAGGCACGGATCAACTTGTCAGACATCAACCCGTCGTGTCAACAATCGCTGATCCAAAGGTGCAACGAATCGATCCAACAAAGTCACGTGCAATTGATCTTGATCTCTCTCACCACCATCAACCTCCATCAACCTCAATGATCGCATCAGCTCGCATGTATCTCGCGTGGCATGACGAGAGCAACGGGAGCTGAGGTGAGGCGAGACAGACTGCAGATCTGCATGCATGTGGCGGCCAGGGACGGACCGTGTGCTCTTGGTGCCGCCAAGTTCGTTGACCTCGCCTCATTGTGTTCTGATCTGTTCTCTACGCGCCGCCATTCAAGCATCGAGCGCTCAGCGTTCTTCGTGCTACATCCTATGGACAAGTACATGCTTCTCTGTTTTGTACGCAGGTCGGGCTCTACGCCGACACCGCAGCCTCGGCCTTCTCAACCTTGTCGATCACCTCGATGCTCTCGGCGTCCTCAAACGAGCGCATCCCGCGCAGGCCCCAGCGGTCAAGCATGGCCTTGTCGACGTCCCACCCGGTGCAGGGGGTGGTGAGCATGGTCTCGCCCGTGAAGATAGCGTTGGCGCCGGCCATGAACGCCATGGCCTGCTCAGACTCGGAGAATGTGTGGCGGCCGGCGGCGAGGCGGATGATCGTCTTGGGGAGGACGATGCGGGCGGTCGCGATGGTGCGGAGCACAGTGTGGACCTGGACGGGCTGGGGTTAGCGTCGGGCCTTAGGTCGAGCATGCGACATGACCGGGCGTCTCCGCCCTCTCGGGACTCACGTCGTTGTTCTCCAGCGGCGTCCCCTCGATAGGCACGAGGGTGTTGACGGGGAAGCTCTCGGGGTGCTCGCCCATCCGTCCGACCTCCCAGATAAGCCCGACGCGGTCCTCGTCCTTCTCGCCCAGGCCGAGGATGCCGCCCGAGCACACGGAGATGCCGGCGTCGCGCACGGCCGCGATCGTGTCGAGGCGCTCGTCGTAGCTGCGCGTGGTGATGACCTCGGGGTAGAACTCGCGGCTCGTGTCGAGGTTGTGGTTGTAGGCGCTGAGGCCGGCCTCCTTGAGCCGCCGCGCCTGGTCGGGGCTGAGCATGCCCAGAGTGGTGCACACCTCCATGCCCATGCCGCGGACCTCGCGGACCATGGTGAGAATCTTCTCAAAGCCGCTCTTGCGGCCCGCGAGGTCGCGCCACGCCGCGCCCATGCAGAAGCGCGTCGAGCCGTTCGCCTTGGCCTGCCTCGCCGCCTCGAGGACGGGCTCGATGCTGACCAGCCGCGACGCCTTGGTCGGGGTCTTGTACGACGACGACTGGGAGCAGTACTTGCAGTCCTCGGTACAGCCACCGGCTGCGGTCAGCGTGCGCCCTAGCGAGGCCAAGCGGCGGAAATGACTGCAGGGAGCGCACGGAAGACTTGCGGAGGAGGGGCGGAGAAGCTAGGGAGAGATAGGGCGCCAGATCGGCGCGGCGCTCCGTCGCAGCACAGGGGCGGGCACGAGACCGCGCCTCACCCCGGCGGCCGGCACATGACTAGCGGACTCACTCTTGATGTTCATGAGGGTGCACAGCTGGATGCGGCTCGGGTCGTGGTGCATGCGGTGGACGCTGGCGGCGCGGAAGATGGTCTCCATGAGCGGCCCGTCAAAGATGCGCTGGACCTCGGCACGGGACCAGTCGTTCCGGACAGCGCCGTCGACGGGCGCAGCGGTGCGGGGCTCGACAGCGACGGCGTGGCCGCGCGCGAGGCGGGCGACGGGCGCGAGGGCATGGGGCCGGAGGGTACGGAGTGCGGCCATGGTATGGAGGGAGACACAGATGTGGAGACGTTGAGAACGGCTTGAAGGGATTCTGAGACAAGAGATGCATCCCGGAGCGAAGTAAGCGGCTGGCTCGGCTGCAGAACTGGCTGGCCTGGCTGGCTGTGTGGTTTGGGTGGTTTGGCTGGCATGGGTGGGTGGATTGGGAGTGAATGGCTCCGTGGATCCGTGAACCGGTGCAAGGGGAGGGATCGAAGGCAGGAGCGGATCTAGCTCTGGGGCGAAGACTTGGATGCCGCACCTTGTCGCAGTTGGCTTGGGGCAGAATCTCAAGCTAGGCAGGGAGGGTGAGGTGACTGGGGCAGGTTTAGATCGGAATGCCACGCCGTCCGGTGCGGAAATGCCACACACATGCCTCCCCTGTCATCAAATCACAGTTCCAGGATTTCCTTCCATACCGCCAGCCACTCACTGCACAAAGCCTCAGCGTCACCCCCGTAGTCGAGCTGGGGCGGCGGTCCGCAGGCAAAGGCCCGGTCCCTAGCCGCGGACGGACGCGCTATCATGCTCGCACTGGGGTTGAGCGCGCGCTATCCGGCACACCGGGTCAATCAGCGAGCGGCGTGGCTCAACTGGTCATAGTCGCCTGGGTCAATTGGATGGATGGCTCCGTATCCGGTGCGCCGGACATGTTCATTAGCGGTCTTGTTCGCCATGTTGTTGGCGCAGAGAGGCGCGTGCACGCGAGCTCGGCGTCGCCAATACATGCGCGCATGCGGGTAAGCCTGCACGTTGAGGTTGAAGGTAAGCAGTCTGCTTGAGCCCAGAACAAGGCCCAGACAGAGAACGGTTGAGCGCGCCCGGTTGTTCGGCACCTCCGTTCAGTATCCGTCCACGCTGGACGATGTTCCGATCGAGATCAGTGTTGCTCACCAGCTCACCAGCTCACCAGCTCACCATCAACTCCGCTCCACGTTGGGGATACAAGAAGGAGACGATGAGTCAACAAGTCGAGAACAGCGTCACATGCATCAACCTCCAGCATGTTCGCTAAGCAGTGGAGCCGGGGGTAGGGCGGCAAGGTCCGCGTACAGGGGCGACCGCCGGTCACCTTGGGCATCCACAATCTCCACAACGCCATCTAACAACTCGATGCCTGATCGATTCAACGTCGGATCGTCGTGCGTCGTTTGGCTGACTATCTCGGAGTCGCGGCACACGGTATGCAATAGAACAGGTGAGACAGCCCTCTGAATCACCTGATCCTTCCATCACCCCATCACTGGAACACCTTGACCCCAAGAAAGATGCTGGAACCGGAACCTTATCCACGTGCCAGCCCTAATCTGCTCATCTCAGCAGTTGATCAACAACCCTTCCCGCTCAACACCCGCTAGTCTTCCGCCCCTCATGACCAGGACATGACCGACGCCGGTCGAGTTCTGCGGGCGGGTCCCAACCGCCCACTCTGCAGAGCCCACTCCAACTTGTTTCCCCGGCTGCTCGTGTGCACGCCGCGGGGCCTGACTATACCGAGAGTACCTGAGAATACCGACTCCAGCCTGAGTCAGCCCGCGGCCAGGCCCAGGGCACATCAGCCGCGGACCATAAGCTGGCCTGCGGAGTGTCCAGCCTCTCTAGCGCCTCAGCTGACCTCGGCACGCCGGCACGGCCATCTCCTACCTGACCTGAGAAAATGACTGAACTGTCATGGCTTGGCGGCGCAGGCTATCTTAATATACTGATGAGATCAGTGTGTGTTTCGCCGTTCACTCTGAGATACCATGCGCCCGGCACAGACGACCGCCGCCTCGGAAACATCAACAGCGCGCGACAGCTTCGACAACATGAGCTCTGGATCTTCGTCGCTCGAGAAGGAGAAGGCCGAGATGGAGGACGACGTGGTTGCGCCGCTGCCGGCGCCGTCGCCCGCCCCACCGCGCCGCCCACATAGCCTGCACTCGCTGGCGCGGTCAGCATCACGGGCGTCTAGGACGAGCCGGCTGAGCAGGACAAGCACGCGGATGAGCGGGCTGCAGGCGACGCAGCTCGAGATGATGCTCCGCTCCCAGACGCGGGAGGAGGGCGTGCTCACCCACGCCGCGGGGGAGGGGGAGGGGCGGGGAGTAGTGGAGAAGCACACGGTGCTCGACTTTGGCGACGGGCCAGAGGACGTCGTGATCATTGACTGGGCGCCTGGGGATTCAGAGGTGAGTGCCAGCTTCGAGTCGAGTGATCGGAGTTGGCCGTGGCTTGTGTCTGGTCATGTGCTCCTCCGGACGCGGGTAGGCAATCGCGGGTATGTAGACGCGTACCGACTTGCAACCGAGGTGTGGCTCCAGTGATGGCGCCACACTGGTGGTGGAGCCATCTGCTGTGGCAGACCACGTCAGCCACGCCCAAACGCCTCGCATCAGCCACCGTGTGCCACAGCTGATCCCAGAACCCGTTCAACTGGTCCCCGCTGCGCAAGTGGACGGCCATCATCGTGCTGTACTACCTCGTGGCGCTGACGGCCGTCAACGCCACCAGCGTCGGCGTCATGGCGCCCTGGGGCGTGCCGTGGTTCAACACAACACATGTGGGCTACGCCCTCAGCGTGTTCATGTACCTCTTCGGGATCGCGAT
>JAMALN010001070.1:0-12145 GCA_023630115.1 Cutaneotrichosporon sp. PK4640 | reverse complement strand
TCATCAGGCAGCCCGAGCGCCTTCATGGCGGCTAAAGACGAGTTGCCGGCGGACGTGAACGAGCTGAGCGTCGCGTCCGGCCGCGCCGACTGCTGGGTGGCAAAAGTGAATGGGAGCGGCGCGGGGAGGTTCTTGTTGGACGACTCGAGGCGCTGCACGGGCGGCTTGGAGGCAGCGGGCGGCGCCTGCCACTGGGCCATGCTCTTCGCGCTTGAGAAGTACGAGATCCCACCGCGCGGCGCGTCCGCCCCCATCGGAGGCAGGGCGTAGTCGTCCACGTCCGACTTCCAGTAGTCCGATGCGCGCCCCACCGCAGTCTCCCTCCGGGCGCCGTACATGCCATACGCTTTCTTGCCGGGCGGTGGTACGTCCCATGTACTAGGTGGCGGCGCCGCTCGGATGTGCTTCATGATCAGCTCCTTGGTCGCCGCCTCGTCGGGCACAGCCCGTCCGAGCATCCCCGCCATCTGCTTTCTAATGCCAGCGTCGATGTCCGGGATGGTACTTGTGAAGACAGCCTGAGAGGGTCAGCTCCATCTGTCAGTATGCAGCAGACTTACGGGATCCTTGCGCATCGACGCGGAGACAAACTCGCTAAGCTGGCGCTCCTTGTCTTCTCCGCCAGACATGCGGTACTGCGAGCGGGTCATAGTCTGTGGTTAGCACGGGTACAACGGCGGCACATACGAGGAAGACTTGGGCACGGGTCATGGCAACGTAGAGGAGGCGGCGCTCCTCGGCAATCTCGTGCTCCTCGGTGCATCGGTAGGATGGGAAAGTGTCCTGCTCAACTGGGTGTGAGTGCGTCGGCAATACAGTTCCGCACCTGCTGGGATGAAGACGACCGGCCACTCAAGCCCCTTCGCTGCGTGGACGGTCGAGATTGTGACCTTCTGGAGCGTCAGTCTGGCAGCGGCTGTAAGACTCACCGGAGTCTTCTCGTCTTCGTCATTCGCTTCGGTGTCCGTTGAGAGCATCGACTTCTGTAGGAAGAATCGAAGCGGTGTCATGCTGCCGTCAGCGTGAAGGACCTCGTGAATGCTCACGATTCGCCTTCCTCGCCCACGGCGGTAGCAGGTTGTGGACTCGGCTCGTCGAGCTCCTCGTCACTCGACAGAATCTCGATGATGTCTTCCTCGACCTTGACTCGCGAATGACCCGACTTTCGTGGGCGGGTCTCCGGTACAAGGGACGCGGAACGACTCCTGGACGAGCTGCTTCCTCCACGGAACATGGGGTGCAAGGGCACCTCGGCCTTTAGGGATGGAGATGGAGCATCATGGACCAGCGGCACGGTCTTGGCCGAGACGAAACCCTCGGCCAGAGCCACCTCGTTGTCCAGCTCCGCCTGCTTGCTGAGCTCCTCCGACACGATGACGCTGTAGTTGATCTGCGCAGGGTCAGTCGTGCTCGCCACACCGCACGCACCAATTCCTGCACGTTCTCCCATCGCTGATCAAAGTCTGGCTGTGAGGAGCGGAGGTACTCCTCGTACCTCAGCTTCTCGATCGCAATGCGAATGAGATCGTCAACGGATGTTCCCTAAATGGTCAGCGACGAGACAGTCGCCGAATCTGACCTTCAGAGCTGCGCGCCGCAATTTGCGGACCACTCCGACAAAGGAGGCAAGGTTCTTCTTCATTGCGGGCTTGATGCCGGCCGGGAGCTTCTCGCCGTCGATAATGTCCTCGCATAATGCCATGGGTGGAACTCGCTTCTTCCTCGCGGCCGCGACGAGGTCGGCGACAGACTGAATCGGTCAACTATGCTTCACAGGAGAGCTCACTTTGTCTCCGATGCCACGCCGCGGGGTGTTGACGACACGCATGAAGGCTGGCTAGTGGTCAGTGACAGCCACGGGATATTCTCACAGTGAAATGAGGATTGTCTGCGAGCTGAAGGTACGCAAGCAGGTCCTTGATTTCCATGCGCTCGAAGAACTTGTGGCCACCGATGATTCGGTTGGGGATGCCTTCCTTCTGCAAAGCAGATTCGAGAACACGAGAGAGGGCGTTGTAACGGACTGTCCGTCAGTTTCGGCGGAAGCTTGACTCACGGAGGATGGCGAAGTCGTCGTAGTTGAGCGAGCCGCCGGAGTACGCAACCAGCCGCTTGATCTCCACTGAGATGAAGCTCGCCTCGATTACGGGTGTCGCGAACATCTTGAGGGTGACGGCGGTGCTCTTGGGATGAGAGGTGTACAGGTTCTTGGCGATGCGGGTCTTGTCTGCGGTTAGGTTCGGAAGACTCCATGGACCTACCCTGCGAGACGATGGAGTGGGAGGCGGCGAGGATGGCACCCGTCGAGCGGTAGTTCTCCTCGAGGTAGATGGCCTGGACGTTGTCAAAGTCCTTGGTCATCTTGTTAAGGTTCTCGATTTCTGTTGTGAGCTAATGCCGTGCGAGTGAAGCTCACCAGCTGAGCGCCACCCATAGATTGACTGATCTGGGTCGCCGACGACGCTGACTCCCCCTTGCGCCTTGGCGAAGCACTTCATGAGCTCGTACTGGGTAGTATTTGTGTCCTGTCGTCAGCTCACGAGCTCACCTGAGCTCACCTGGAACTCGTCCACCAGGATGTGGGCGCACGACTCGAGGATATCCGGCTGCTCACGGAAGAGCCGCAGGCCAAAGAGCAGGAGGTCGTCAAAGTCGAGCGCGCCCGCCTCGCGCAGCGCCAACTCGTACTCGCCATACAGCTCGGCGATGATGGTGAGCGTGCTGGTGTCGCCGTTGTCCTGGGCCGCGCGGATCTCCATGCGCTCCGGCGTCTCGCCCTTGGCCTTGGCCTTGGAGATCTCGCTGAGCACCGCGCCTTCCTTGAGGCTGATCCGCGCGGCGGACAGCTCGTCCTTCCTCTCCTTGAGCAATCTCGCCATGATCTTCTTGCTGCTGTCAGCTTCAGCAGCCTTCGCGAAGCTCACCAGTCGTCCGCATCAGCGATGGCAAAGTTGTTGTCTAGCCCGATACGCTGGCCGTGCCGCCGGAGGTATCTCGCGCATGTGGCGTGGAAGGTGCCTTCGGTCAGTTGGGCGAGGGAAGGTGCTCACCGAGGACGAGCTGCGCTGCCTCCGCTGGCCCGAGGAGAGCTTGGAGGCGCTTCCGCATCTCGTTTGCGGCCTTGTTCGTGAACGTCACGGCCGTGATGTGCCGTGGGGACAGCCCGTGTCTCCGTACAAGGTGGGCCACGCGGGAGGTGAGCACGCGCGTCTTCCCCGACCCCGGGCCGGCGAGGATCTGGAGGGGCACATCGGGCGGAGAGGTGACGGCTGCCGTTAGCGACGACGGGGCGCTGTTCACCTTTGAGCTGTGCGGGGTTGAGGAATTGAAGGTAGGGATATGCGACGAGGTCGACGTCCTCGCTGTCATGTTGAGGCATCGTCGATGATTAGAGCATGGAGAGGGAGATGAGGGAAGGTAATCGCTGTCAGTAATGTTTGTGGGGTGGGTGGGTTACTCAACCTCTCATCACGGAAATAGCCCCGGATATACGATAGGCACAACAACGTGGGATGAGGTCACCACCCATCAACAACGCCATTGCTGCGCCCACGCGCCCAACGTGACCTACCGCCACCGAAGCAACCGGCAACCGGAGCGATGCGCAGTACTGTAGACTTGTCGTAGTACACATACACTTAGACACGTATCAACTGTAGATCATCTAGACTCTCATGGTCGTACTCCAACACGACCTCGACGCTCCACAGCTCTTCGTCTCCCCATCCGAGATGACAGCCCAGCCCCACGACATCCACGTCGCGACCGTCAACGTCCGCTTCGACGGCATGCGGCACAACCCCGTCCCCATCCCGAAGCACGGCGCGATCAACCCCAAGAAGCCGCACAAGCCGAGCCTCCTCGACAAGGGCAGACCGTACGCGGAGCAGCCGTGGGCGGTGCGCCGGAGCCGCCTCATCGACGCGCTCCTCAGCACCGGCGAGCTCGACATTGTCGGCTTCCAGGAGGTCTACGTGTCGCAGCTGCATGATATCGCCGAGCTCCTCGGGAAGCGGTTTGCGCACGTCGGCGTCGGGCGCGACGACGGCAAGGAGGCGGGCGAGTACTCGCCCATCTTCTACGACAAGTACGCCGTGTCTCGAGCCAGGCTGACGACAGGGAGCGCTTCGAGCGCGTCAAGTGGAAGACGATGTGGCTGAGCTCGTGGCCCGAGAAGCCTGGCTCGGTGGGCTGGGACGCGAGCCAGACGCGCATCGCCACCTTCCTCACCCTCAAGGACAAGTACGGCGGCCACCTCGTGCACGCCGTGTGCACGCACTACGACGACCAGGGCGTGGTGGCGCGCGCGAAGAGCAGCCTGCTCATCCGCTCCGCGATCCGCGAGTGGGTTGAGCTCGTCGAAACCAAGACCCAGATGGTGGGCAAGAAGCCCAAGGCGCCCGTCATCCTCTTTGGCGACTTCAACTCGCCGCCCGAGGAGGACGGGTACAAGAACATCACGTCGTTTGACCCGCTCAAGGCCCCGAGCTTTACGTTCCTCGACGCGTACCACCACCTCGCGGAGCGGCGGCCGGGCTACGACGCCCAGAGCCGCCCGTACGGCCCGGACACGACGTACACGGGCTTCACGGGGCCGGGGCGGACCGAAACGCAGCGCATCGACCTCGTGATGGCTGCTGCGGACGAGAAGGCCAAGAAGGGCACGAGCGTCGCGCGCGGCGGGTGGGTGTTTACCCAGTATGCGTGCGTCGACAACTGGGTCGAGGAGGGGGACGCGGACGGGTGGCAGGGGCGGTGGAGCGACCACCGGGCAGTGCGCGCCACGCTTGTGCTGCGCGGCGAGGAGCCGGGGTTGGACGATGAGCAGAGCGTTCCACCTCGCGATGAACTGCGCTAGAACACCTAGAGCATTGTAGCAAGTTGTAGCCTGTGGCCAGCCCCCAGGACCTAGATAAATGAAACGGATATGCATGAAGTGAGTAGAGATACAGTTGAAGGGTGGGAAAGGTCCAGAGAATGTGAGAGATTGGTCTACGCCGCTCACACGTGCAAGCGCGTTGCCTTGACCACGACGGGGATCATCTCTCCCGTGGCGAGCGGGTACGGCTGGTGGCCGAGCACGGCGAGGAGGTTGCGCAGGATGGCCGCGTGCGCGGTGACGCTGATATCTGCCGTCAGTGGCGCCTTGACACATCTCACAGGTGGAGTAGTCGCCCGCCATGACGCGGTCCATGGCCCGCCGCATGCGCATCTGCATGTGCTCGTCGCTCTCGCGCTCGTCGGGGCGCCACAGCTCGTCGTTCTCGCTCATGCCCTCCTCGATGTTCATCATCGGAAAGCGCGCCGCAATCGCCGACCGCGGACTGCGCCGGTCGCACGTGTGCGAGCCGTAGATCTCGCGCCAGTCCTGCCGTCAGCCCAGCCTGGACGGCACCCACCTCCCAGACCTGCGGGGCGCGGTACAGCGCGTCCCACGAGTCGAGGAAGGTCTGGCACGTGCGCGTGAGCGGCGACACGAACCACACCATCTCGTCGACCGGCGCGCCGGCCGCCACCTCGCGCCCCCACGTCCGGCGGACGGCGCGCGCCTGCGCGTGCCCCAGGTCCGTCAGCTCGGGGTCCGGGCCCCACGTCAGCTCGCCGTCCGTCGTCTGGTATGTGTAGTGGGCTTCCCAGGCCTGGCGTTAGCGAGGTGCTGCAGAACGGCGAGAAGCGAGGATCCCCTAACGACAAGACAAGGGCGATAAGCGAGACGGGCACTCCCGCCAACCCAACAAGCGAGCCACCACTAGCCGCCCATACGCCGCTTCGGCGCAGTTGCCACACTCCAGGAACACATGCCACTCGGCGTCCATCCGGCGATCCGCCAGCGTTCCCGGTGATTGACCGACTCGAAACGCCAGGCACGCACGAGTGGCACCGCAGGCGCCGGCCCCATCAGCATCCTGCAGGACAATGCCACATTCCGCGGCCTGCGGACCTGGGCCACCTGCCCGAAACGTCGGCCGCCTCGCCGCCTCGGTTTCCGTCGCAGCGCCTACCCCAACGCACCTGGTGCCCGTACTTTGCCGCGGCAAAGTTGTGCCACCCCTGCCCGTGCCGGCCGAGGAAGAGGACCTTGTACGCGACGCCGGCGGGCGCGGCGGCCTGCATCTCGGCGACGCGGGCGCGGAGGTTGGCCCAGCGCGCCGGCGAGGTGTCGAGCATGCCGAACGAGCGCTCGAGCTGGTTCCGCAACCCAGGGCGCGGGTGGGGGAGTGGGGTAAATTGGGCGCCACAGCGGCGTGAAGTGAATTGTGTCAGCGCCAGGCTAGTGGCGAGAGGGGGAGCGTACCAGGTGCTCAAAGTCGACGTGCTTGTGCCCCTCGGTCTGGAGGAAGAAGCCGGGGACGGGGGCGTACGCCCACTCGTGAGGGCGCTCGAGGTCGCCCGGCGAGGTGGCGGGCCCGCCCGTCTCGGTCGCCGCGACGGGTGGCTCGTCGGGGTGCAGCGCGTGCGGGACGTGGCCGCCACGCGTGCTGCGGGCGTCGTGGTGCTCTGGGTCAAAGGGCATACTCGACAGAGGGAGGAGAGTACAATGCCAGAAGTGCCGCGGCTAGCTTACAAAAGGTTCTCGACGCGTGTGTTCTACAATTCTGCTGAACCCCGGCAAAACAAGGGTAGCGACCGACGACGATGACGCTTCTAAGAAGAGGGCTAAACCGGGTGGGCGGTATGACACACGCTGCACTCAAGTGCCGACCCTGCCGTCGAGTCGGCCCGACCTTCCGTGGGTGGCGGGCTACGGCGATCACCGTGATTCCCACCTTGCCGGTCCGTCAAGCCGGGGTAGTCACCCCCACCCGTGTCAGCAGTGCTTGCATAGACGTTACATGATACGGTAGTGCGGCGGCGATAGCTTGTCGTCTGTCGTCTAGCTCCACTTGGACCACGAGCCGACCGCCTGGTCAAAGCCCGCCTTGTTGTCGGCCACGCCGCCGCAGTTGGCCGCGACAATGTCGTTTGCCAGCGGCAGCTCCTTTGTGAGGGCCTGGATGTCAGCTAGCACGCGCCGCTAGCTTACCCTCATACGCTTCCGGTTCGCTGGGTGGGTGCTGAGCATGTCGAGGCGACCGCCGCCGCCGCTCATGTCGTTCATCCGCTCCCACACCTTGGGCGCCTCCGATGGGTCATAGCATGCCTTGGCCATCAGGCGGAGACCAATGTCGTCCGCCTCCGACTCGCTCGTGCGCGAGTTGGGCAGCTGGAGCATGAGGGTCACCAGTGCACGCGTGAGGCCCACGTCCATGCCCAGCGTCTCGAGGATGAAGCTGACCGCAAACAGCACCTTCATGTAGCTCATGCGCTCGGCACCGTGGCGCGCCACGACGTGCGAGATCTCGTGCCCCATCACCGTCGCCAGCCCGCTGTCGTTGCCCGACACTGGAAGGATGCCCGTGAACACGAAGATCTTGCCGCCTGCTATCAGCGCCGCTATCACCGTCGGCGGCGACTCCGCTGATCCGCTCCCGTGGAGCGGGATAGTTCCGGAACAAAGACGCTCCACCGCTCCACCAGCTATCCGCCAGGCACTCACCGGGGATCACGAATGCGTTCATCGTCTTCTTGTCGTCGACGACGTACACCTGCCATCAGCACCTCCCATGGAAGGGCTGGACTCACCTCCCACTCGGCATTCTGGTTTCCGGCTTCCGTCGCATCGATGTTCTCCCCAGACTCCATTCCGCGCCCCATGCCGAACGAGCCCATCACCTCCTCGATGCTGCTCAGCGAGTGACCCTCCTTGACCCGTCCCAGGCCGTTGCGCTCCACAATCCGCTTTGCAATCTCGCGCACACGCCGAGTAACGGGGTGGTTGGGAGGCAGGAACTGACCCTGGAACTGCGCCATAGTTTCCGAGTAGGTCGCCTGGCCGATCTGCGGTTAGCGACGGCATATCGATGACGATCAAGGCATCCCACGCGCTCCACCTCGCACACTAGTAGTAAACTAGTCCAACACCGGAGCAAGCCCCTCCATGCCCTCCACTCCGGTCAGAACGGCCGCTTGCGTGGCTCCGCTCCGTCTCAGTCCCGTTCCGCACACCATTTGCGCCCCGCGGTGACTACCTCCACCGCCGCTCATCCAAGCCTATCGCGCAAACCTCGGTCGTTTCCTCGGTCTTCGCTTCCCCTTCACAACAAGTGTCTTCCCACCGCTCGTCCCCTCAGATCCCGAATCATAAACGGGAGAACAACTCTCCCCAATCCTCCGTCTGTCTGCATCTTCTCTTCGCGCTGCCCAGCGCCCACACCACACCACACATGCGCCCCCATCGTCCCGCCACACAGGATGCACTCACCTCGCTCTCCTGCGCCGGTGTGCAGTCCATGAACCTCAGCCTCCCCGAAATGGGAACGCGCTCAAGGCTGCCGTCAGTGCCACACTTAAGGCTTTCACCGCCACACGCACTGGGCCACGTAGTAGACGACGCCACCGCCGATCATGAGCCCGTAGAGCACCATGCCGCGGTCGCCGCCGACGCGGCGCCGCACATAGTTCATGACATTGCCCTGGCTCGGCTGCCCGGACGAGCGATTGTCGAAGCGCCGGTACTCGACCCGCTGGCGGGAGGTGGACGAGAGGGGGCGGCGCAGCGCCTCCAACGCCGAGCGCTGGGACGGGGCTGGGCGAGGGGCGGAGCGTGCCGTTGCACGGGCGGCGGCGAGGAGTGGCCTGAACATTGATGTTGGGAGAGCGATGACGAAGAGGCTTGCCGTGATCGGCTGATCTTGTGCCATGTCGAGTGCAGGCACCGAGCACACACCGAGCCGGTGGAGGTCTGGAACGTCACGTGGTTGGCGCGCCTGTTCAGCCCCTGTGATGATAGGCACATTCCGCCTCTCGCCCGCCTTGCCTAGATTAGGTTCCGCCAGCCCCCCACCGTGTGTCGTCACCGCAGCCCGCCCGGCGTCACCGACCACCACATCAGACACTGCCATCGCGATCGCGCCGTCACACTCTGCGGCACCTACAGCATGCCGTCTGATCTCTCCTACTGGCTCATCTCGGTGCCCCTGCACGACGGGGACCCGGCCACGGTTCTCGACGACGTCCGCCGCGCCACGGGCGGCAACACCACATGCGGCGGCTGGGCGATTCCCGAGCTCAAGGTGGGATTCCAAGCGCTGCCCTGCTAACAGTCCAGGCCGGGACGCTCTCGTCGCTCCTGACGCTCTCGGACCAGCTGCCCAAGATGGATGCGACGTTTACGGGCGTCGTGTCCAAGCTGCTCGACCAGCTGCGCTCGCTCGTCGGCGACGACAAGGCGCGCCTCGCGCAGCACGCGCGCGTCAACGACCGCCCCGTCGAGGAGTACCTTGTCCCAGACTCGCACGGGCCCTCGAACTGGCGCTGGGACAAGGGGCGCTGGGGCGAGGACGGCAAGGTCGGCGACGTCGTGGCCGCGCTCGTGAGCGAGATGCACACGGTCGAGACGACGCAGAAGGCCAAGGCCCAGTCGTACAACCTCGCCAAGGGCGCGCTCAACTCCCTCCAGCGGAAACAGCAGGGCAATCTGTCGCAGCGCTCGCTGCTGGATGTCGTCAAGAAGGGCGACATTGTCGAGAACTCGGAGTTCCTCGAGACGCTGCTCGTCGCCGTGCCCAAGTGAGTTGGGTGTGGGTGTGAGATCGTAGGCGTCGATGGGCGCATCAGGACCGGCGTGCTGACATGCAGGAACAACGTCAAGGACTGGTTTGAGAAGTACGAGCGTCTCGCGACCATGGTCGTCCCGCGCAGCTCGGAGTGAGTCCGCCCCAGCACAGCGAGTGACGCTCGCTGTGTGCTTGAGAAGCGATGCTGACGCGCGCCTCCACCCTCCTCCACCTTCCTCTACATTGTCGACATGCTCTTGCTCTTGTCCTTCACTCACCTCGCCATCTTCCTCCCTCAACCCTCGATCTGCCTCTTCCCCCATCGCCCCGCCTGGCCACGCACATCCAGGGAGCTCGCCAAGGACAACGACTTCGTCCTCATGACTGTCACCATCTTCAAGAAGGTGCACGACGACTTTGTGCACAAGGCACGCGAGAACAAGTGAGCTAGGAGGCCTTTACATGGAGCTGACACCAGGTTCATCGTGCGCGACTTCAAGTGGGACGACGAGGGGCTCGAGAACCAGAAGAAGGAGCTGGTCAAGCTCGAGCAGGAGGAGAAGGAGCTTTGGGTGAGGGTATTTATGGGATCCGCTGACAGCAGACCGAGCTGCTGCGCCTCACGCGGATAAACTTCTCCGAGGCTTACCAGCTGCTGGCACACCTCAAGACTGTGCGCCTGTTCGTGGAGAGCGTGCTGCGTTACGGCCTCCCTGCAGAGTACGCCGGGGTCATTGTCAAGGTATGTCACCGCACAGAGCCGCGAGATACCGTGCACGCCCTGACGCCCAGCCCGAGCCCAAGACGGCGGTCAAGACGCTCAAGCAGCTGTCGGCACGCTTCAACTACCTCGCCACCGGCAAGGACAAGGCGAGCAAGACGGTGCACGCCGACGAACTGGTGGGAGAATGGGCCAACGTGATGGAGCAGGAGTACTACGACTTTGTGCTGTTCGAGATACCCAAGGTTGATTTTTAGATGTCGCCAAGCGCGATGCATGTTGTCGAATGTGCAGGTAAGAGTTGACGCGGGTGTGGTGCTGGGCGGACGGCGTGAGCGGGTGGGCTCGTACGGTGCTGGCCAAGTCCGAACCGGCCAGCCTGACAGGGCCCGGCAACTAGCGGCACGGGCAAGTGCCGGAGTCTCGGGCCGTCGCGCCGTCGTGTGCTTGTCTGCATCTTGACGCACTTCTTCTCTCTGCTCCTCTCTTCTCGTCTGCACTCTTCACATTACCTCTACTCCCCATTGCAGCCCGTCACGATGCAAGACTTCCACCACCTCGTCAAGACCAACCCGCCCCAGGTCCTGGCCCTCGACCTCCCGCCCAACCTCTCGACCGTCCTGCTCAAGAAGCACACGATCAGCGTCGAGCCCCGCCCCCTCCCCATCCTGCAGCCTGACGGCGTGCTCGTCCGCGTCATCGCCTCGGGTATCTGCGGCTCGGACCTGCACAACTTTAGTGCTGGCGGCGTGGGTGGCCGCCCCGTCCTCGAGCCTCTGGTGATGGGGCACGAGAGCGCCGGCGAGGTCATTGCCGTTGGGGACATGGTCACCACGCACAAGGTTGGGGACCGTGTCGCGAGTGAGTCCAGGCTGCGGAGGTGCTACTTCCTCGCCTCATCCACGCCTCTCCCTGCCCTCATCCCCTGTGGCTGACCTCAGTCGAGCCCGGCCTCCCATGCCGCCGCTGCGCCAACTGCAAGATCGGCCGCATCAACATCTGCCTGAACGCGCGCTACTGCGGCGCCCCAGGCTCCGTCGGCAGTCTGTCCAAGTTCTTCGCGCTGCCCTCCGACATGGCCCCACACCTCCCCGAAGGCTTGAGCTGGGAGGAGGCCGGGAGTGTGCAGCCGCTCGCGGTTGGCGTGGCGATCGGGATCCGCGCCGACATCCGCGCGCACCAGACCGTGGCCGTCATCGGGTGCGGGCCGATCGGGCTGATTGCCGCCGCGGTGTGCCGGGCGTACGGCGTGAGCAAGATTGTCGGGTTCGACATCAACCCCAAGCGCGTGGCCTTTGCAGAGGGATACGTGTCGGGCGGGCGGAGCGTGTTCGACAAGGTGATCCTTGTCGACGACCTGCCCACCCACGCTAATGGGTCGGCCAACGGGCATGGGCATGACGACCACCCCGTCGGAGATATCAAGTTCGAGGCGGCCAAGGCGCGGGCCACGGCGTACCTCGCCGAGGCGGGGCTGGACGCGGACGGCGTCGACCGCGTTATCGAGGCCAGCGGGGCTGAGGACGCCGGGCTCCTCGGCATTGCCCTCGCCCGGCAGGGCGCGACTTGTGAGCTTTGGGATGCATGGGGTGAAGCTGACATCAGACCTCGCGGTGGGCCTGGGCCACCACCAGACGATGACATTCCCCACCCTCGCCGTGACGAACAAGGAGATCGACGTCAAGGGCATCACGCGGTACACGGCGCCGTGCTTCCCGCATGCGCTCGACTTGCTCCGCCGCGGGGCTGTCGACCTCAAGCCGCTGATTACGCGGACGTTCCCGCTGTCGCAGAGCCAGCAGGCGTTCGAGGCGGTCGAGGGTGGCAA
>JAMALN010001069.1:0-12637 GCA_023630115.1 Cutaneotrichosporon sp. PK4640 | reverse complement strand
CCTGGGAGATCAGCTCTGGACGAGCTGGACGGCGATGGTGGTCACTTGCGTGGAGCGAAGAGGTAGTCGTGCGGGCAGAGAGCGGCCAACGACCGACAGGGTGGACAATGACAACCAGCGGCGCGGTGGTTTGGGTTGGCATTAAGGCACATTCTGGGCGAGCTTTTTCTGAACAGCCAAGAAGCGAGCAGTTCCTGTGCTCCTGCGCACTTTGCGTCCTCGACTGGCGCAGGCCCCATGGGCCGTGGGAACCAGCAGCCGTGACCCCACCCATCCTGAGAGGGATGCCCAGATGCCCACCCCTTGCAGCGACCCCCAAACGGTGGAGCCGAGCTGATCTGCAGGAGTCTTGTGAGCCTGGGTGCCAAACATCCGGCACCCGGGCTCTGATCGACATGCCGTCGCATGACCTCACGAGATCTCAGGTGCCATGGTGACTGCCCTCTGTGTTTGCGAGGTCATTGCATCAGGCGAGAGCGGCGGATGTAGCAAGCCGTGACGACAATCTGCTGGGGATGAAAAGTGCGTGCCTGTCGTCTGCATCGTCTGCCCTTGAAGATCGCTTGACCCGCCAATCGCACGGAGCGTGTATGATCCGCACGCGGCCGCTGGTTCTCCGCCCGCCCACAATCCATTCCGCTGCCAAGATTCTCCTGCTCCCCCGCGTGATAGACCTGCTGTTTGCGGCAGCAGACAATCAAGGCGAACCACGTAGGCTGGAGGTGTGGGGATGCGGAACGGAGCACGGGGCAGTCGCCGGACATGTCGCCGCTCAGGGATGGAGATTAGACGTCCGCAGCGTATCACCGGCAATCGCCGAACACAAGTGGACGTCGGACGTGGTGCAAAGGCCAACGCCGCCGTTGTACTCACTAATGTCGCGTTGGCTGCTCTTCTGGCTGCCAGCCCCCCTGCGCACCAGTACCGATAGTGAGCGTGTCTTGCATTCCCCGCAAGAAGGCTTGCCGTTTAGCTTACCAGGCCGCACGAGCCCTACACCCACCCCACAGGAGTCGGACGATTCCCGCTTGGGCGATACGGGCGGCCCTGGCTCTGGCCACTGGCTGCTCCCCAAGAGCCTGCTTGTTTGGCTACTGCCCTTGGCACAACCTCGACTGTCCACTAGCTGCATTCCTGTCCCTATATGTATCTACACTGAGCATCGATATCTGCGTTCTTGATGGGTGCGACGGTAGTCGGGCTGCCGTCAGAATGGGTGCTGTTAAGAGGAGCGTCATACCGTCAAGGCGAGAGCACCAGGAAGTGCTTGGGTGGCTCCATGCTGGAGGCGTGCACTTCGTAGATACCGCTGATGCGAGGGTCAAGGGTGCTGCGAGCAATGCGGCCACGGATGCGGCCATCCGAGTCATTGACGCGACGGAGGTCGCCAAACTCGTAGCACATGGCGAGGAGGACAAGGTCGGGGTCGTCCAGACTCTCCAGGACGATCGTGGAGTGGGGCGTGCTAAGCGTCTCCCTGGCCTGGTTGACGAGGCCTCGGATGACTCTGTGCGTGGCCAGGCCGCTGGCAATGCGGCAGGGTCCCGGGGGCGTCAGGACCGGCCCAGGACGGAGCTCCACAGTGAGGTGGAGGGTGAGGGTGCGGCCGAGCCAGCTGTTCGCGACCGCCGTATACCGGTACGTGGTCGATGTCTCGCGGACCGAGGCAGGTCCGGTCTCGGCCACGTCCGTGGCCAAGGCGCGCAACGCACGGATGTAGTGGTCGTGCTGCAGAGGGTGAAGGCTCTGGCGGAAGTCAATATCGGTTGTTCCAGGGGGAACCTGGTTGGCGAGATTGGCCAGACGGTCGGCGAGCATCATGAAGATCGACCCGAAGGTGTTCATGTCGGCAAGCGGCGACTGCTGGACGCCGGGGTGATAGACGGTAACCTTGGTCGCCATGTTGCGCTATGTGTCAGCTAGGCTTTGTTGAGGTGACCTACCGAAGGGCCAGGTGCACCGAGAGAAGGTTGCTGGACGGTCAAGTGGACGGTGAAAGTACTGGGTGGCGGCTTGCAGTGCCCGCTGGGGACGGTCAGCTAGAGTTGTGGTGCAGACTCACAGTTTGACGGAGTTGCAGGCGGAGGGCGATAGATGGGTTGTTGCGCAGAGGAATGGGAGGATGGAGGGGAAGAGTCGCCAGGAGTGGGATGGGATGCTCTGAGTCCCCATTCTCCGCAGCCGAGCAGCTCAAGGAGGAGCACGGGCCTCTTATGCTCTGACTTGCTCGCAGCTCACAGCTCGCTACCGGTGGAGGATACCAATGCAGACGCCACCACCCTAACCCCGCCACCCCTCAACCGGTCTCGTGCCCGGGCCTCCCTTCCAAGACGACTCATGGCCATTCCCAGTTACTGTGGATCTGCCACACTGAGAGGAGTGTGGTAGTGGTTTCCGCTGGGAATCAGTGCAAGTGAGTGGGTTGAAGGGTATGATGGTGACATGCCAGCAGAACATGAGAGACGAGGAATAAGGAGGGCGCATTGTGCATGTGCTTGTGCGTGATGCGTGAGGGGAGGTGATGCAACGAGTGGTCTGTGCGGTGGCAAACACACACACAACAACCCTCCACCTCATCATTCACTCACCCTTCCTCACCATCAACATCCCATCCTCCCCCACCTCATCTGCGACTTGTCTTGCTCTGTCGCTCATCGTCCTGTCTCCCCGTACTTCTCCTCCCTCTCGCCATGTCCCCCATCGCCCCTCCGCCACCGCCCACCCCCGCCAGCCAGGCCCCCTCTCCACCTTCTCCTGGCGGTGGAGGCGGCAACGACCTGGGAAGCGTGACCCTGCGACCTCAGACGTACAAGGGTATCCGCCGCCACCTCATGCCGCTCGGCCTCGACCTCGTCACTCCCTACAGGGCATTGTGAGCCACAGCCTCTCCACACAGCTGACTCCAGACCCACCAACCCTTGCAGTGAATGCCTGGCAGCCAGGTTGGCATGCGACGATGTCACCATCAAGATCGGGCACGAAGAGTCCTCCGAGCCGGACTTGTCCAAGTTCCACGTACATGTCGTCGGCTGCGGTCCCTGCAATGCAGCGGGGAAGAGATGCTCCCTCAAGTCCACCATCTCCCTCGCCTCGTGGGGGAGTTCGGCCCAAGCGAACACCTCGTGAGTCCAGTTCCGGCCATGCTAAGACCAGGTCGCCCTCGGAGAAGCGCAAGCGCGAGTCGCGCAGAGCTTCCTCTGATCCCGCTTCGAAGACTCCCCGCTTACAGAGTCCGTTCAACCTTCGGCCGTCCTCGCTCTCTCGCAACCCCCTCGCTTCGACTGTCGGTGAGGAGACGGCTTCCTCTGCCGACGGACAGGCATTACAGTCTCGGGTGACCAGCACGTTCACTCAGCTCGCCGAGGCCAAGAACTCACGTCGGGCCAAGGCTTCGGCCGTGCTGGCCCGTCGGGAGGCCGTGCGTACTGCGCTGGCCGAGCTCAAGATTGCTCAGCGCGAGCTCAAGGAGGACGACGACGCCATCGCCGCGATCGAGGCGGAGTTTGCTCGCGCGCAGGCGGCTCTCAAGACCTACGACGACGAGGCCGCGGCGCTGGCGAGCGAGCGTGCCGATGGATACCGTTCCGCTGTGGCGGCGGCGTATGAGGAGTTGCCTGGACTTGACGACAGTCTTGGTGACATTTCCGGCGTCTTTAAGGGTACATAGAGCGATTGGGGTTGCAGCGCAGGGAGTCGTGATGAGCGCGGGAGATCACCGATACAGTCTGCGGATGTAAATTGCGTGTCTGTGACAATTCCGCTCTTGGGGCTTGGCGCTCTCGGCGACCAAACTGAGGTGACCCTTGGGCGCGTCACCCGAGCACGCGAGGAGAACGCGTCTCACTTTCCCATGCCCGTGTATGGCCGAGTCAACCTAACCTCAGCCTGGCTTCTCACCGGGCAAGCTTGCACCGCCGTCGCACGGGCCGGCAGAGCCTCCAAAACATCTCAAAGGCGCCACTCGACTTGCACAACTACACATCGTCCTTTCATTGACCACATCCACAGCCATGGTCGGCAAGTACAAGAACACGGAGACCGTAACCAGCAACGGCCACTCCGTCACGACGACGACGACCCGCTCCACCAACCTCCGCGGGGTGACGACCGAGAAGAAGCAGGTGACCGTCAACGGGCAGCTGGAGAGTGCCGTCGAGGTTGTGACCCAGAAGAACGGGAGCGCGGTCGAGACGACGACGCGGGGCGATGGCACCACCAGCACTGTAACGTGGGTGGCGACAGGGATTGAGCTGACCGCAGGTATCCACCCGCGGCCGTCACCAGAGCGTCCGCTACCTGTCCGTTCACGCTCACCCCAGATACCAGCCGTCGGCGCCCATGTCCGTGCCAGCCGCCGGCGCGCCCGTCGTGGTGGCCGAGCCGGAGCAGGCCAGCCCCTGCTGTGCCGTCAACTGTTGCTGCTTTGGCTTCACGCTTGGCAACCCGACGTCGTTCAACGTCCTTGGCTGGGGCTTCAGCATCGGGCGGCCTTGCGGTGTGCTCATCTGCTGCGTGCCCATCATGTGTTGATGCGCGGAGGGACAGACATGCTATTGTGATTGTTCGCCTGTGAAATTGAAGCTTGTGAAACATCTGACCCTGCAATTAACAACAGGCATAACCTTCTGCCCGTCAAAGTTCTCACCTCTTGAGAGTGGCCGTCCGTCCCTTAGGTAGGCCACAGGGTTGACTCCTGCCATAAGAGGCAGAGCGTGGGTCAGTGTTATCGACTTGCTGGCGTCCCGATTGCGGGGCTGACCGAGTCTGGTGGACAAGTCCACCGACACATTACATCGCACAACTAGAAGCACCGCACAGCCCAAACCCAGCTCACCCTACAACTTTGAACATCCCACAATCCCGCTCCAGACCTTTCCGCTCCCCAATGTCCGTTCCAAGCTAGTAGACGTAGCGGAAGTCAGGGTTCTCACTGCCAGTCAGTGCGCTGCCCGGACATTTCGAATGCTCACCGGTCGGTAAGGTCGATCCAGACATCCTTCTCAATCTTGTGGGCCTTGCCGTACAGGCGGTCCTTCTTGGCGTTCTGGGCGCGGTAGTAGCAGTAGAGGAGGACAAGGAGACCAACGTTGATGGCGGTGAGGATGACCATGGTGAGAAGGGCAGGGGCGTACTTGGGCGCGTGCTTGGCGCGGAAGGTCTGCGGACCGATGAGCTGACCGACGCAGAGGAGCATGACGTAGCCGCCCGAGCACATCGACTTCTTGGTGCGCCCAGCAATGTTGGTCGTGACCATCGACGTCACGATGTAGGTGGCAATGCTGTTCCAAATGCACCTGCTGTCAGTCTAGTTACGTGAGTGCACTCACAGGTAGAAGCCCGTCAGGCGACCCTCCTTCTTCTCGAGAGGCAGGGCCCAGAGGAGGACACCGCCGATGATGGAGAGGGCAACACCAGTTCCGCTCACCAAGGTGCGGCACTTGGTCTTGTCGCCAGCCCACATCCAGAACATGGTGGCAACGCCGAGCGACGCATTGGCCATGGTGAGCAGAAGGGTCTCAGCTGAGTTGTAACCAATGCCCTTGACGATGAGAGCGAAGAAGCTGGCCGGTCAGTGGAGAACGGCCGATCAACCTACTTGACCAGTCCGCCAGTGGGAACGTTCGAGCAGAGAGTAATGAGGCCGAGGATATACACCTTGGCTGTCAGCACAGTTCGCAGCCGATGCCTACCTGAGGGTCCGTGGCGACCTCGCGGACCTGGTACCACTTCCACTCCTTCTCGCCGATGTGCTGCTTGTTCTCAAGGGTGCGACGGTGGGCAATCTTCTTCTGGTCGTCGTTGAGGAACCACGCCTTCTCGATCGAGTCCGGGATAAGGAAGAGGAAGAGCAACCCGACAGCGATGGTCATCGCACCAAGCCAGATGTAGACAATCCTCCAGCCGGCAAGGGCGAGGGTGCCCTTCTCCTGGCGGATCGCGAGCGCATAGGCGACCCCGCCGCCCATAATGCAGCCCCACGAGGTCATAGAGCCCCAGACGCCAGTGCGGGTGCCCTGCTCGCGAGGCTTGTACCACTCAGCGACGAGGAGCAGGATCGCGGGCACCATGCCCGACTCGAAGATGCCGAGGATGCTGTTATCAGCGATCGACCCTGTCGAAAACGTACAAGCGGAGCCCGAGAAGGCCGGCATAGTTGTTAACCGCGGCCGTGCAGGCCACCGAGATGCCCCAGACGATGATGTTGAACGCGGTGAACTTGGCGAGCGGAAGGCGCTGCAGACCGTACACCATGGGGAATGTTCCCACCAGGTAGCCAAAGTCTAGGCGTCAGTAATCAGGTTGGTGTGAGCCACTGCAACTCACAGTAGATCGACGCGACCCAGCTGAACTGGTCGCCCGTGATCTTGGTGTCCGCGAAGAGTCCCATGACCGACGCGTATGTAAGAGCCGTCTTGTCAAGCTGAGGGTCAACCACTGTTCCACGCGTCGCGGGTCAGGGCCGAATTGGCACCTCCATGCGCCATCCACTTACGAAGTTCATGGCGTAGACGAGGCAAATGACAGGCATGATGACACAGTCAATCCTGCGGCGGATGCGCTTGTCATCCTTGGGATCGAGGGCCAGCGCAGCCGGAGCATTGGCGCTCTCCGTGTCGAGGCTGTGGACATTGTCGAGGTGGTGCGCGGTGTCGCCAACCTTCTCGTCGAGAGACTTGTCGTCGTGGGAGGTGTGAGCCATGGCGGTGTGTCGCGGTTGTGTTGATGTCGAGCATGTTACTGACCCCGTCGAGTTTTGTGTCCTCCAGCACCGGTGTCTCGGTTTGTCAACTCCGAGATCGTCGTTGATTCCCCTCGCTTGTAGATCTTGATCGCAACTTGAGCCCCTTGTCGTGTGCCCACCGAGCCCCACATTCCCCCGTGGCCCCCCACTCTGGCGTTGTGGGGAGCGACGATGGCGCAGAGTGCGTGTTGGGCGGGAATCAGCTTGTGCTGGGCCACTGGAGATCCCATCGCCTCCACATACCCCCGCCCGTGCCTCCCTCCAGCTCTCTCAAGCTGCGTACTTCCACAGATGCAGCTGATGGTTGGCGGCTATTCGCGGCACAGGGGTTGTTTAGCTCAACATTGATGAGTGTCATGTGCGCTTGGCGGTGGCGGCAAGTGCCGATTGCTTTCACGTCATCATGGCTGATAACATTCTCAAGGGTTCGGTTCCAGCTCGGCCCCTCACCCGTTTCCTGTCGCCCCAGCCCACTCTCTCCACCATCGGCTTCACTTCATCAGGTGACGGATGGCCCTGTGCCTGCGGATCTTCACAAACGGGTCTGAGCTGCGTAGTCCTGCTGGGAGGCTGCGCCACCGACGAGGGCCTGGACTACCGGCCGCCCATGTGGTGGGAAATCGAGCAGCTCATCCGATTCTCCACCTAGGTATGAGATTGGCTGCTGAAGCCGACGGCATCTTCAAGACCGACGCCCACATGCCCCAGGCATCGGGCTTGAAGCAGCGCTAGATGCTCCAGCTCTGTTTCCGAGGAATGCCGTGTCTTCTTGTGGACGAGGTCCGAAGTCCGAACCGCGCGGAAAGGTCCTGCAACGCCCAGAGCGGCCCAAGAGCGCGCGCCGTAAGGGTGACCCTGCTGCAAGTGCAAACGAACGCGCAGAGCTGCCGGTTCGGGGACGGTTGGGCATTGCCCTGCCCACCACTGCCAAGTACGACGGAGTGATGTGCGGAGCGGACATTGAGGGAGGTCGTTGGCGCCAAGATTCGTCGACTGGTGTTGCCCTTCAACCTGGTCGGCAGTTGCGCGTGTGTAAGCCCCATTCAGGTGGGGCCGGGCTGCCAAGTATCCTCCCAGATCCCAGACAATCCAGATACCAGGTTGACGACCTCTCCCAGCGTCACTGGAAGCTGACAGGCTTGAGAGGGTCGCTGTCAACCCTCCCTGAACAGGTTTGCATGACCCCAATCCGACCTCCCGCTCATTCGTTCCATGTCACCCACGCCGCGCTGTGACCGAAGCCCACCTCTGCACTCATGCATGTGCTGCATTCGGGTATACATGTACCTCCTTCCTTCCAGCGACACCTCAGCCTCAGCTCCCTCGCAAACCAAGTCACTACAACACCTGATGACAGACTGCTGACCAGGCCAGCTTGCTTCCGTCGTGATGCGCTCTGGCATCAAGTACGTCTAGAGCTTCTCGTGTGAGGCCAACGGTTAGCCAGCCCGCCCCCAAGTCTCCTCCGTAACACAAGACTGGACTCGGTCACGTTGGGATGCGCAGAACGTCGACGGGCCATGCAATACAATCACCCTCAGCACATCGCAGGGGTGCGCGCAGCCAGGGGCGACAGCATCGCGCACGCCGCTGTCGGTAATGGTGCGCAATGCATTCCTGAGTCGCTTGAAGAGTTGGAGGAGGAGGGCAGCCAGGTCCACATTTCGGTGTTTCGGTGACCTGCCGATACTAGTCGACTTGCGCTAGCAAATGACCTGGTCTGAAGGAACCAAACAAGGAAACTCCGCGGAGTTTTGCGACAGGGATGATGGGGGGCTTGATAGTGCGCAGAGGGTGATCCCCGCGCACGTCCCAATACTCTGCTGGGGCACTGCCGGCTCGGCGGTGACTGCAAGCCCACACTGATGCTCGGCAGAGCAATCGGTCAACATCAGGGTCCACTAGCCGACGCCCCGCATGGCCCGGCCACCGCGGACCTGCCGGTGCGGCGTAGCGATCTCACAGCCATATGTACCCCGCATTTTCGAGACTGCGGTGCTCCATGGCCTGGTGGGTCCACTGACGGGTCCTATCCATCCGGGGCCAAGGTGAGCTCCGTTGGCTGACAGCGGGAGGTGGGGGCGACGTGGAACTCCAGGTCCAGGTCATTCAAGTCCAGGTGCTCGCGGCAGCAAGCCTTCAACAGCATCTTTGACATGTCGACCTGGTCGACCCGGAGCACACGATCCAGGGGCGCACGGCTGTATGTAAGGCTCGGTGATCGGCAACACACGATCGGATTGTGGTGCGGAGTCGTATGAGCCGGCTGCTCCTGATTGGTTGCAACCGGCACCGACGGCGTCCTTGCCGGCTACTCAGCTGACTACACACAGTACCAGACAGCTGGTCATAACCACACACCTGCCTGTCCTCTTCTCGTCGCTCGTTCTTGCCCCAGCACACCAACATGCCCCCAACTCCAACCCTCTCCCACCAACGCAAAGCGTGTGTGTACAGCGTACGAGCAACAATACTGACTCCAGCTGCATAGCATGTCGCTCAGTCAAGGTGTGGACGTGAACAGACCGGTCTTACACCAGACACGCTGCCTGCCGCGTCCTGAAGCGGCCCCGAAGGACCCCTGCCTGCGCTGCACAGGGCTCAGTCTCAGTTGTGTTTATCGTTCGGGGAAGCGAGGGTAAGCTGCTCTCCTGCTCCGCTGACGTGCAGACCACGGAAGGGTTGGAAGCTCAGAGAGGTCCAAGAGGCCGCCGATTCCATCCCCTCGACGTCTTCGCAGTTGCCCGAATCTGATGAGGAGCCACACACTTCGCCCTCGGGACTCAAGGCTACAGTTGCGCTCGAGGAGGGGAAGGCACTGCCGGCCGTTAGCACCTCGCCATCCTCGTGCCTCGATGAGGGCGGACAGTCAGCCGCGGTTCGATTGTATTCACCACTGCACTCCAAGCCTCGTCCACCATCTCAACCGGCAGCTGGCGCCTTCCTTGCGTACGAGCCCTCCATTCAGGATCGCCCCCTTCCTCTCACCCTCGAACACCTCTTAGAACCCGACTCCATCGGCAGATCGTCCACCACGGGAGACACGGGAGCGGCGCCCTGGCTGTCGTACGTTGATCCGGTGGCGATCGGCCTCCTGTCGGATACGGAGGCTCGATACCTTTTCTTGCAGTAAGTTTAGCGGTGACCGGTGAGCCGTACTAATGAGAACAGATTCATGGACCATGTTGCACCCCTGGAATCCCTCTTTGACCCCGCTCTCCACACTTACGAGCGCGTACACTCGTCACCCCCATTGTTCACCGCCATCTTGTTCGCGTCGGCCCGGTACTTCCGTCCAGAGCTTGCGGCCATGTTTCTGGACCACGCCGAGACCAACGTCAACCGGGCGCAACGAAGAGACGATGTCGACATCATGTTGTGCCAGGCCCTCTTGGTGCTTGTCTTTTGGAAGCGGCCTTGCGACCGAACGGCTTACCAGAAGCTTGGCTGTGCCATTCGGCTCCTGGTGCAGCTCCGTGTAAGCTGGGACACGCACAGAACGTACGCATGTGTGGAGGACGAGCGACTCCATGTGGACGTGGAGAGAACGATTTACAGTGAGTGACCTCGTGAGTCTGCAGCTGACTGGCAGCAACATACAGTGCGGTTCTCCCCGTGTGATACTCTGACGGTAGTTCTCGAGGTCTTATACAGTCTGAAGCTCCGCCTCCCCTCCTCAACTCAACTCACGGTGCCCGAGTATGAGGAGATGGTCATCTGGGAGAAGACCCACCGGCATCTGAATCTGCCCGGGGATGCCTACAAGGTTTACCTCGCAGATATGATGCGATTACATCTGTCCCCATACGGGGACCTGTGGTTCAAGTCGCCGGAGGAATGGCACGAGCGAATTGACAAACACCGAGCCCACGTTGCCACCTGGCTGAGTAACGGCCTCCTGAAGGGCTCAATACGAGCCTTTTCTGAGCTCCCCATGCGATGCCGGCTCGTTACGATGCACTTCCTCGCACTCCAGTCGGGTTTCATTTCGGCATCATCGTTTCTCGACGAGGCCGAGAAGTTTGCTCTCGCCATCAAGACGGTTGCGGATCGAGGCGAGCTGCTCTTCTACTGCGAAGTTCGCCTCAGCCAGCTCCCCAGTCTCGTTTGCCTCGTATATCAGGTGTGTATCCCAGCGCGTCTCACCCCTAACCACAGGCTCGCACACACTATTCCGCTGCTGAGCTCATTCGGGCACGTGGCCTCGTTGGTGATCTTCGTCGCGTGTTCGACGACCAGCCCACCCACCTCACCCACGACAACTGCATTGAGTACATTCAGAGGGCGCACCGCCGTCTTAACCACGCCCTTGACAGCTGGACAAGTGGAAGCGTCAGCGTAAGCGTGCATCATGCGGCGGGAACTGACTTCAGAACGACGATCTCGACTTGTTCCTAGCCCAGATCGGTTTCCCGTTAGTCAACAACGTGTCTGGGCTTAGTGACGACTTTTCTACGCTGCTGCTTCCGTAGCAGTGTCGCGCACGCCGGGTTTGCGATAAGTGGCGGCGGCCGAGCCGTAGTGGCGGTACGGGGGCGCCGGGTAGCAGCATTGCTGTGTGGAGGGGAGGCTGCGCATGACGAGTACAAGCCAAGGTCATGGTTTGTAGCAGTATCCTTTTCGTCCTGTCGATTGGAGTGGAGGGCTTCATATCCAGTCCATCTCGCGGAACGATGTCACCTCTCCCACCTTTCTGTCGCGTAACAGATACTCACGGCTCTCACCCAGGTGCTTGCAGTATGCATTTGACTACAAGCGGTCTCACCATCAGATCTTAGCCCCTCGAACTTCTCATAGCCCCCCTCCTGGCTACAATGCAGTGGAAGGGCGCGATTTGGTCAGCTAGGTGCCTACCACAGTTGAGATTGTCGCGCCGCCCTCGGAATGGTTGTCGTAGAATGACAGCGTACGGTCTGCACCGCTGCAGACCGAGCGGCTCGAACTCGTCACCTTCAAGAACAACAGCTATAGCAGCGGTCATGTAGCCGACGTCAACGTGGTTGAAGACGAATTGGGAGATAGATGACGATGGCTGGTTGGATGAAAGGGGGATTGGGGACACCGTGGACGTCCGTGGCTGTAGAACGTCTGCATACGAGCTTTCCACACCTCAATCAGCACCAGGCCGTTCGGTCCGTAAGCTTCCATACTCGTACACTGCGTGCATCATCTCCGTCGTCGAGCCCTGTGGCTGTAACGAGGAGATCAGAGGGAAGTGGACGCCTTTGGCCCACATGCCGGTCTCGCCGATGTCAGTGATGCCCATACCATCGGCGCCCCCGATAGGGCGTTGGATCCGATGAGGGCTGGGCGGGTACGCGGAAGTGAGGAAGACTGCACAACTGATGCTACCACGCCTTGAGATCCTGCGATGTTTCGGAGTCGTTTACGCCCCTCATCTCAACCATCACGCCATGCCGACGTGTACTGTATTTCATCGTCGTGCACCACAAAGGGCACATTGGCGCGCTCGTCGGCTACCAGCTCCTTGGGGCAATGGCGGCATATGAAGTCGTGCAGGAATGCTGAAGACCATCGCCTGCATGTAAACGCAGCTGTGCGCTGACTGCGACCCAGGTTTGAAGCTTGCGAACTGCTTGTTGTTGGCAGGAACGGCATTGCGTGCGTGACCGACTGACCTCGGCTGGGCGGAGCGAGGGCTGGAGCGGGCAGCACATCAATGCAGGAGCTGAGAGGCAGCAGGGACCGAGGGAGGAGTGCAGCAGTGGTCGGCAGTGTATTCGAGGACAGCAGGGGTTTCGAGGGAAGCAGGCAGCAAGGGAGGAGTGCAGCAGTGGTCGGCAGGCAGTGGAATGTGCAGGCAGCAAGGGAGGAGTGCAGCAGTGGTCGGCAGGCAGTGGAATGTGCACTTAGGGGGGGTTAGGGGGTTAGGGG
>JAMALN010001068.1:0-12173 GCA_023630115.1 Cutaneotrichosporon sp. PK4640 | reverse complement strand
ATGACGCTGCCGGTCGTGCCGCACAGCTTCCGCCCCGCCGGCGGGCGCGAGTGGCTCGTCGAGTTCTGGCACCTGCCCGGCAAGTACGTGGGCATGGCGTTCCCGTTCGGCATCATCCTCTTCATCCTCTTCTACTTTGACGCGAATGTGTCGGCCCTCATCGCGCAGGGCTCCGAGTTCCCGCTCCGCAAGCCCGCCGCCTTCCACTGGGACTTCTTCCTGCTGGGCATCACGACGTTCATTGCGGGGCTGCTGGGCGTGCCCGCGCCGAACGGGCTCATCCCCCAGGCGCCGCTGCACACGGCGTCCCTGGTCGTGATGGGGTACGAGGACGAGGACGCGGTGCCGCTCACGGAGATGGAGAGCGTGGAGGACGACCCCGTGGCGGAGAAGCGCCCGCGCTCGGCCAGCACGGCGATGGCGGAGGCCGAGGCGGGCCTCAAGCGCCGCAGACCCTCGGGCACCTCGCTCACCCGCCGAGTGTCGCAGATGGGGGAGAGCGTGCGCGAGGCGCAGGCCCGGCGGCGCGAGCTGGCGGCGGCGCGCGCCGAGCGCCGCGAAGTCCCCATCGCCGTGGTGGAGCAGCGCGTCTCCAACCTCGCGCAGGGGTGCCTCTGCCTCGTGCTCATGACCAAGCCGTTCGAGCACGTCCTCGGCCTCATCCCCAAGGGCGTCATGGCCGGCCTCTTCTGGTACATGGGCACGGACGCGCTCCTCTCCTCGGGCGTGACGGAGAAGATGCTGTATCTCGTGCGGGACCCGCGCGCGCGCTCCCCCTCGGACCCGCTGAACCGGGTGCGCAAGTCGCGCATCGCGCTGTTCACGCTCGTCGAGCTCCTCGGCTTCGGCGCGACCTTTGCCATCACGCAGACGATCGCGGCCATCGGCTTCCCCGTCATCATCATGCTCCTCGTGCCCGTGCGCTACTTCATCGTGCCCCACCTGGGATTCAGCGCGGAGGAGCTCGACATCCTCGACGGCGCCGTCGCGTCCCCGTTCACCATGGAGAGCGTGGACGGATAGTTGTAATGCCTAATAGACTGAGGAATGTAATAGACAAATTGCCCCCGCTAACGGCCTGACGTCAGGCCTCCGATTCGCTCCGGTGGAGGCGTGGATCAAGTGCCACACATCCAGCCCACCCGTTGCGCCGGCATCTTTCGTCACCGTCTTCCCTCAGCCACTCGCCGCCTCCCTCCCACGCACCTCCTCTCTTCTCTCCTCTCTCTCTCTCCCGCTCTCCAACAACAACCACATCACATCTCATCAACAATGCTCGCCCGCATCGCCCTCAACCGCACCTCGGCCCTCCGCGTCGCCGTGAGTATCCCGTCCACAGCCGCGCTGGCGTGGCCGGCCGGCCGATGCTTCGGGCACCGGCTCGGTTGCGCCGACTTCTAGTGGTATATGAGCTGACGCTTTCTTCTCTCGCCTTGCCACCCACTCGACGCTCGACGTGCCCCTCCCACTCTCTCCTCGATCCCCTCCCCGCGACCGTCTCTCCGCTACCCGATCTGCATCGCTCGCCGTCCCCGCCCACGTTCGATCCACCTTCCCCCGCCTTCCCCCGCCTTCTTCGCCCAACAGCCCATGGTCCGCCTCTACACCGCCCCCGTCCGCAGCGAGGGTGCCACCGCCTCGTCGTCTGGCTTCCGGTGAGTCCTGGGAGTGGTGTCGGGGGTGTCGGGAATGAGCAGGGGAAGGGGGGAAGGGAGGGAAGGATCGCCGGAGACCGCTGGGCCGCCCAGTCGGGCTGGGCCTGGGCGCCCTCCCGACTGGCGTCACAGGAGAGGGGCTCGGCGCGATCAGCGTGGAATGCCGCGCTGAGGCGCACGGACTCTTGGCGAGGTGTGGACTGCGGAGGGAGAAGATCGGCAGGGGAGGTGTAGCAGTGTGTCCTTGGCGTTGCTGCACCTCCGGCAAGGTGTGCACCCGCCTTCTGGGCTGGCTGGCTCGCTGGCGGCGCTACTGCCCTGCTTGACGCAACTACGCTCCGACCAATACTGTATCGGCCTTCTACCTCCCCGTCGTTCACCCCAACTCTACCTTCCCCACTCTGCCCAATTTGCTGGCCCTGTCCGCCCTGCCGCCCTGCTCGCTCCGCTTGCCCCGCGCGCAGTTGCTAACCCCGCAGCCAGCGTGAGGAGGCGCAGGAGAACCAGTACATGCGCCGCCGCGAGGAGGAGCAGCTCAAGGCTCTCCGCGAGAAGGCCAAGAAGGCCCAGGCCGAGGTCGAGGCCCAGGAGAAGAAGGTCGCCGACCTCGCCAAGGACGACAAGTAGTCGTCTCGTCTTGAAGCAGAAAACAAATGCATAGGTGTGCCATGCAGTGGCTGAAGTGGGCAGAGAACAAAGGGCCAGGTACGCCGCAGTGAGAACAATGGCTCAGGCTCACGGGACCATGACGTCGAACCAAACAAGGTCGCAAGCTGCGTCAGGTGACCAGTCTCACTGGCGCTCACTCACGCATGACACGCTAACTAACTCTGACGATTACTATGTTGCTGTCCGGCTTTCTGCCCCCGCTACAACCAGAACTGGCTGATGTCGCCGTAGTCCCACGAGCCGAGGTTGGTTGTTGGGCTGCGTGGCGTTTCCGGCGCGGTCGGTATACTCGGCGGGCTCTGGTCGACGCTCGGCGTGCTGGCGCTCCGGTCCCCGCTCGCCCAGAGCACCGGCACCACCCCGGCGTCGGACCATATGAACGGCGGGGGCGGCGGGGGTGGCGGCCCACACACGCCGCACACGGTTGCGAGGAACGCGGCCGGTATCGACGGGGCGGGGGGCGGTGGGCCGGTGTGCGGTGTTTGGCTCGGGCTGAGCGCGGGGGCGAAGGGGATGGAGGGGGGTGGGGCAATGGGGAGGGAGGTGATGGATGGGGCAACGGGGAGGGAGGCGGTGACCCATGGCGTATCGGGCGGAGAGGCCGCGGGCGTGGCGGTCACAGGTGTAGTGGTCACAGGCGCGGTAGTCATGGGTTGTGGCAGGGGCGGGGCCAGACCTGTGGCTGGGAACGCGGAGAGATGAGGGACCGTACATTCCGCCGGCAGAGCCTCGGGTGTCGTCGACGGCGTCGCCGTGGGCGTGGGGTACGGCCTTGGGATGGGGGCGCCAACGCGGCGCGCGTGCGCGCCAAACGGCTCGGCGAGGGCGGGGTGGTACCGCGGCGCGAAGGGGAGGTGGGGGAGCTGCGCGCCGCGCGGGTACGGGTTGAGGAACTGGGGCGGGGCGGAGGTGTAGGAGGTGTGGAGGGAGGAGGGGGTGTAGGTGTGCGGGGGCCGGGCGTACGGCGTGCGAGGCTCGCGGGGGTGGGAGTAGCGGCCCATCGTGGCTGGGGCTCTCGAGACGGCGTCGAACACGGCGCCTTATCTACCTCCCTGCCGCAGTGCCGCAGTGCCGCACTGTCGCACTGCCACTGCCGCACTGCGGCGACTAATCGTACAGACATTCCTCTGTCGCCATCTCGACCGACGCGCTCAGCTGACCCTGCGTGCGGCATGGGGTTGATCCCACAGCTGGAAGAGGGATGATACCACAGCTGGAAGAGGGATGATCCCAGCTGGAACCCACAGCTGGAAAAGTGGCGTCCGAAGAGCGGCCCTCGCCGCCGGCGGACAAAGGCGAGATCGGCGCCACGGGGACGGAGAAGGCAGGTGGAGGTGGATGAGACGCCGCCGAAGCAGACGGGGGAATGGTGCATCTGGAAGCCACGCTGATAGCGCGGCACGCACCATGCCTCGGCGGAGCTCAACGCGGCACGCAAAATGCCTCGGCGGCGGCTCAACGCGGCAGAGGGGTCTGCCTCAACACGGCACAGGGGGTCTTGGCCCCTTGGCATGCCAAACACGGCGAGAAGCACGGGCGCCACTGCCGACAGGTAGGCGGTGTAGGCGGGGGAATGGCGGCGTCTGCACGTCGGCGGAATGGGGGGGAGGACGCGTAGGCACGGTCCGTGCGGGCTGACTCACGGCTCCCAGCCGCGCGCGTGCACTGAAGCGGGGACGAACGGAGTCTCGAGCGGGGACTCCTTGTGCGCGCCGGTGCTGACGCGGTGGCTGTCGTGGCGCGCGGTATGCAACTCATTGCAGGTCTGGGCCTGCGCTGCTTCTTCGGCAATTGGCGGACACCTGCTTTCTTGGGACTACCCCGATCGGCTTCGTTCGGCCAAGTCTCTGGGATGCGAGATGCGTTCAACAGACAGAACCGTCGTCGGCGTGAAAAACCCAATGTGGCGGTGCACTGTCGAGAAGCACGGGCATGGGTCGGCGGCCGCGAGCTCGTCGGTCGTACGGCCGACGAGTGCCCCACAACTTCTATCACGCACCCTCCGGAGTGCCACGGTGAGGCAGCGAGAAAAGAGGCGTCTATCTATCTACTTTTCCAGACCCCCTCCCACTATGGCAGCTTGTGCTGCCCGCGGCACGGCGCGACAAAGCCCCCGTTGAAGCACTTGTCGATCATCGCCTCGGCGTACTTGCGCATCCCGCCGCGCCGGGCGTACTCGCCCTCCCAGTCGTGGAAGAGGATCTCGCGCACGCGCGCGTGCACGGCGGCGGTCGTCATGTCGGGGGGGATGCTGGGTAAGCCACCTTTGGATGCGACTCACAAAGGGTCTATTGGCGTGCGGAGCGCGCGGCGGAGCTTGGCGACCATGTCGGCCCCGTCGCTGATGTTGTAGCTGTACGCGTACGGCTCGCCGAGCGCCATCACGGGCCCGTGCTGCGCCGCCATGCTGCCGTCAGCGGGGACGCGGCGGGCTCACTCGTGGAAGCTCACTCGTGGAAGTGCTCCCAGCCCTTGGGGTGCGGCTCGGTCACGTAGGGGAGGACGACGGGGACGCCGCGGCACCTGGGTCAGCTCTGCCGCCCGCCCACTCACAGCGCCTCGTACGGCGTCGGGCTGATCTCGGGCTTGCCGATCCCGAGGAGCACCTTGACGCTGCTCAGGAGCTCCATGTACGCCTCCGGCCGCTGCGGCCCGAGCTCGGTCAGCGCTGGTGGGATGGGGAACTCGGTGGTGTTGAGCAGGTGCCGCACGGTGGTGAGCAGCTCCGTCGGCGCGACCGCGTCCTTCACCGCCCCTAGTGCGTCGCTCGCCGCCCGCCACGTCGGCAGCGAGAAGTAGTCGTTGCGCTTGGCGAGCACCAGCACCGCGTCCCGCCGCGCCGTCGCAGGTGTGACCGGCGTCGCGCGGCACGCCTGCTCCATGCTCATGGGGATGTGCGTGTGCCCGTTGGGGTACGCGAACGGCGTGAGGAGCCACTTATTCCCGAGCGCGTGGTAGCTCCACTCGCCGTCGCACGCCGCCCAGTCGCGGCACGGGTGCTGCAGCGTGCCCTTGTACTGCTCGGGGCGCGAGCCCCAGAAGTTGACGCCGAAGACGCGCCACGCGGGCAGCACGCCGGTCTGGTTGGCGTGTAGTGGGAGGCGGAGCGATTCGTCCGGGCTCGGGAGGTAGTCCGCGGGCCGGACGCACGCCGGGTCCAGCAGGCAGCGGGGGACGGCGTTCGCGCCCGTCAGGTACATGTGCACGGAGGAGGGGAGGGCGCGGGCCACGGCCCAGCTCTGCAGCCAGCCCGCCTCCCCGCCCCCGTCGAAGAACATGGGCGCGAAGCCGCTCGCGCGCATCGCGTCGATCTGGTGAGCTCAGCCGGCGGGGAACTCACGACGGGCCAGCCCCACACGTACTCGCCCGGGCCCTCGCGCTGGCGGCTCGCGCTGAACCAGTAGCGGTAGTCGATGAGGATGATGGGCCGCTCGGGGCAGCGCGTCACGCCCATGGCGCAGCGCTCGGCGGCGCCCAGAGCGGCGGAGTTGATGTCGTCAAGCGCGCGCGAGCTGCTTCAGCAACGGTATAGTGGCGACTCACGCTCCGCTCGCGTGGTACGCCTGGAACTCGCGGTACTGGCGCGCGCGCAGGCAGTTCGGCGGGTCGGGGCGCGACGGGTCCCACTGGGCGCACGGGTCGCGCGGGAGGAGGAGCGGGACGCGCACGCCGTGCAGCCCCGAGGTGGTCCACGCCACCAGGTGGAGCGCGTAGATGGCCAGGAGGAGGAGCGCGGCCTTGAAGAGCGGGCGCATGGTGATGAGGAGCAGTCAGTTTCCGTGACCATAGTGAGACCGTAGTGATGGGGCTGGCCGCTGGCCATCAGCGTGTGCTGCGCCCCGCAGGGCGCAGTGGAAGGGAGAGAGCGGACGGCACCCGAGCAACGAGTTCCTGGTCGCCGAGTGCCACGGAGGGGAAGCCTGGGAGCGGTGGCTGGATGGCAGGCACCAACTGGTAACTTTCGAGTTCCCGTTGGAAAGCAAGCTAAATGGATCTCACTGGCCGAGGCGGGGTAGCTCTAGGTTTGGATGCATGGCGAAGCTTGAGCCTGCGGTCGCGTTGAGGTGCGAGTCGCGTAGCACATACAGGTGTGCTTCGGCAAGAAGAAGACCGCCACCGCGGTGGCTCACGTTAATGGTGCTTGTCCTGGTGCGATACATGGCCTCTACTGCTCTCTCTCTACGGCATGGGATACTTGCCGGAACACGGCGCGAGGTGGGTGCCGTAGAAGCACTTGTCGACGATCACGTCGGGGTACGAGGGCATGCCCCCGTGCGCGCGGACGATGCGGTCGTACTCGCCCTCCCAGTCGTGGAAGAGGACCTCGCGGACTCGCGCGTGCACGGCAGCGGTCCTCATCTCGGGCGGGATGCTGACGTTAGCTTCGGACCGATGCCTCGTCGCTTCCGCCTCCACCTCCGCCGCTGGCTGTGCCCGGCGGACCGCAGGTGAGCGGCTCGGCCCTGCTATCCCGCTACACCTCCCGCCACGTCCGCCCGACTTACTATGGCTCGATCGGCGTCCGCAGCGCGCGCTGCAGCTTTTCCACCAAGTCGTCGGGGTCGTGCACATTGTAGCTGTAGGCGTACGGCTCCCCGATCGCCATGACAGGCCCGTGCTGGAACGACCAGCCGTGGAACATGGCCCAGCCCTCTGGCACCGGCGTTTCGGGGTGCGAGTACGGCAGCACGACCGGCACGCCTCGGCACCTGGCGTCAACGTGGCCTGGCTTCCACTCACAGGGCCTCGTACGGCGTGGGGGAGATGACAGGAAACCCGACGCCCAGCAGCACCTTGGCGCGCCCTAGCAGGCGCCCGTACCCCTCTGGCGACTGGATGCCCAGCGACGTGAGCGCCTCGGGGAGCGGATACTTGTCGGCCTGGTTGTCGTAGGCGGTCGTCCAGAGCTTGGTGGGGGCGATCGCGTCTCTCACCCTGCTGAAGGCGCCGAGGGCCTCCTTGAACCAGCCCAGGTGGAAGTACATGGGAAGTTTGGCGAGGACGAGCACCGCGTCCGACTCGGCCCTCTCCGCCTGGGAGATGGGGACGGCGCGGCAAGCCTGCTCGACGCTCATCGGGATCTGTGTGTGGCCCGGGTAGGCGAAGGGCGTGAGGATCCACCTGTTGCCCAGGGGGTGGTAGTCCCACTCGGCGTCACCGCACTGGCCCCAGTCGCGGCAGGGGTGCTGTGTGCCCTGCCATGCCTCTGGGCGCGCGCCCCACTAGTGTTAGCGGCGAGGTGGGCTGCCTCACAAAGTGGACGCCGAAGACGCGCCAGGCAGGCAGAACCCCGACTTGCTCAGGTTCGGCGGCGGGGAAGCGCAGAGACTCGTTGGCGTGCGGGACGTAGTCGGCTGGCCGGACACACCGCGGGTCCAGGAGACACCTGACGGCGGCGTTGGCATCCGTCAAGTACGCGTGGACGGAGGAGGGGAGAGCGCGCGCCAGCGCCCAGCTGCCCATGTACCCGGCCTCGTCTTTCCCATTCAGGAAGATGGGTATGAAGCCAGCGGCTTTCATCCCGTCAATCTGTGTCAGCGACAGCGGTCAAGATGACTCACTGCTGTCCAGCCCCACACCGTCTCGCCGGGCCCCGACACATCCCAGCTTGCTTGCCACCAGTACTTGTAGTCGATGATGAGGAGGGGACGGGGGGGGCAGGACGTGATGCCGAGGACGCAGCGCTCGGCGGCGAGGAGGGCGTGACGGGTGTGCTTCTCGAGGGATTGGGCGCTGGGATGAGCGACCGAGAGCAGCGACGACAGCCATGAAGAGGGCGCACTCACGCGCCGCTGGCGTGCAACGCCTGGAACTCGTGGAACTGCCGCGCGCGCAGGCAGTCGGGCGGGGCGGGCTCGCCTGGCTTCCAGCGCGAGCACGCCCAGCTCGCCTTGATGGTCGCGGGGGTGAGCGAGCGCGACCAGGCGTACAGGAGGGTGTTGGCGGCGCACAGCGCCAGAACGGCCTTGATCGCTGTGGCGCGGGTTAGCATGGCGAGGTGGGTGGTGCGTGCATGTGTACGGCGTTGCGGAGGTAGTTGTGCGGTCGTCAGCAACACATGCCGACGGAAGCGGCTCGGCCCCCACAACACGGGTCAGGAACTGGTGTCATCCTCCGACGACAGGGTGATGGAGGCTGGCATTGCGATCGCATGCATGTGTGCAGGAGGCCGTCGGTGGACGTTGGGGCGTGTGGCAGGACGGAGATCGGGGAGAATGGCAGCGAGATTACCTCCGGCGATCTGTTCTCTTGCTTCTAGATCAGGAGGATCAGCAGAGGGTTCGAGTGTGGCGTCTGCCATTCATTCGATCCACTCATACCTCGGATGCACCCTCCAACCCTGCACGATACGTAGCCGCCGGCCGTCCCAGCTCCCTGCATATCTGACCTGGACTGTTTAAAGATCGCATCGGCTGCACGATCCCCTCCAAGCAGTGCTCCCACGTTGGAGTGCGCCCTCAGATCCGAGGTACGCCTCCTGCACAGCGGCATCGCGATTCATCTGTCCAGTGCGACGTCGACGCCATCTCCCCACTGCTACAATAGCCGGTCCGGCGCATCTAAGACAGACGCTACTGACGCCCTCCCCATGCACCGAGATGCTGGGGCTGGGGCACGGCGTGGGCGGTATAAGTACCGCACAGCTGGACTGACCACCTCACCCCTCACAGCCATGCTCCTCCTCGCCCTCCTCCCCCTCGCCGCGGCGCGCTGGGTCAACGACCTCTGCCCGCCCGGCAACGTCGCGCCCGCCCTCCCCCCCGGCATGGCGGACGCCGACGGAACGCTCAACTTTGTCGTCGTCGCGCGCGGCAAGGCGTCCCAGTGCGCCGGCGAGAGCTGGGTGAAGGCGAAGTAAGCTCTCCGCCCTTCTTCTCCTCCCCCTCTCCTTTCTCTGCCTCGCTCCCCTCGCGCTCACACCAGCACGTACGACGCGGGCTGCGTGCTCGCCTCCCCGCCGCTCTTCGGCGCGCTCGCGCCCGCCCTCCCCGCCCTGGTCCGTGACAACGTCGCGCACCCCCAGGTCGGCGCGATCCCGCAGCTCGCCCTCGAGCTCGTCGAGGTGTGAGTCGCCCGCCCCCGCCTTCAGCTGACCCCAGGGGCAACCAGCTGACCGTGACGGACCCGGCGACCGACTTCTCGGTGACGCTCAACATCTCGGCGCGCGTCGCGCCGCCCCGCGTCAACCGCCTGTACGACTTTGACTGGGCGAGCTTCAACGCCGTGAGCGGCGACTTCGACTTCGGCACCGAGGTCCTCCGCACGTACACGGTCGGCGGGGTGCCGCGCCGCTGCCGGCCCAACCGCCCCGAGGAGGTCGACTATGCCGCGCTGTACTGGTTCTACAAGTAGTAGTCAAGTGACAGTTCATGACAATGTACCTCTGTTACAAACATCAGACCGAAAACACGTCGAAGGCCAGCGGGTACGACACGCCGTGGCGGTCCTGCACGTCCAGCACCGGGATGGCCGTCCACGCCGCCGCGAGCGTGCCCGCCACCTTGGCGACGCCGTCGGGCAGCTCGCCGCGGTGGTACACGCGCAGCGCGAGGGGCGTGCTCGCGTCCCCGTGGCCCAGCAGGGTCTTGATCAGGTACGGCATACTGAGCGCTAACGCGGCTGGGGTCAGTAGCGGGTGACGAGGGCACCTACTCTCAAAGAAGACGACCGAGCGCGCGCCGCGCGCCGCGCCCTTCGCGACCACCTGCTCCCGGTACGTGCCCGGGAACAGCTCGCCGGCAAAGTACTCGGGCTCGTCGTCCTCGTCGTCGCTGTCGTCGTCGTCGACGGGCTTGGCGTTGTACGCTGGCCGCCCGGTGTGCGCGTTGACCTGGTACTCGACCAGCGCGCCGCGGGGGAGCTCGGCCGCGCGCGCAAACAGCACCGGCGCCTTGAGGCAGTCGTTCTGCCGTCAGCCACGTCGCAGCGCGACCTACCTCTGTCGCCCAGGCGCTCCATGCGCGGCGCGCGACGTCGGGGCCCTCGGCCCCGCAGCCCTTCGGCCGTGCCCACCATGCCACGCAGCTCTCGATCCACCCGTCCCACCCGCCGCCACTGGACGTCGGGCTCCGCAGCACCTCGACGATGCGGCGCACGTGCTGCAGCGCCAGCGAGGCCTGGTGCCCGTATGGGCTGCGCGAGTCGGGGTACGGCGCGAGGGTCAGAGAAGCCGGCTGGAGCGGGATTTGACCCGCGATGTGCACCCGCGAGTCCACCTGGTGTCAGCTCATACCATGTACAATTCAGCTTACGATGACAGCCTGCGAGTACGGCCCGATGTTCGCCGGTGCCCAATAGCTGAGGCCCTGGACGTGGAGCGCGGTGCGGTTGCCGATGAGCTTGCCGAACTGCGGGCGCCCGTCAAAGCCGACGACCTCGACGCGGATGCGCTGCGTCGCCGGCAATGGAGCGCCGACGCACGCGCGCGAAGGCGGCGAGGTCCCAAAGTACTGGATGTACGCAGCGTTCGCGGCGGCAAAGTCCGACATGGACGCGAGAAGCAGCGTGACGTGTGCCGCGTGGAGGGGGAGGGAGAGGCCCGCGGACGTGAGGCGGTCTGGCGTCAGCGTGATCGTTGGAGAAACTCACCCTTCACGGCGTCGAAGGCTGTGCGGAGCTCGTCGGCGACGCTGCCGATGTTCTGCCCGCCGGCGGAAACGACAAACCATCGCCCGTGCTGCACGAAGCGCAACGCGTTAGGGCTCTCATCCTCCTTCGCACCCGCCGCAGCGGCGAGTAATGCCGGGGGTGGAGCCAAGGAGAATGCCGCCGTGTCCTCATCCGACTCCTCCTCCGCGGGCGGGCTCGACGGCAGCACGGGCTGCTTCGGGCCCTTCCGCGGCCCCTTGGCACCCTGCATGCGCCGCATCGTCGAGGTCATGGGTCGCAGGCCTCTGGTCGGCCGCGCCCCCTCGTCCGAGTCGCTGTCGCCGTCGACCTTCATGCTCTCCCCGTTCGAGCTCTGCGTCTGGGTCCCGAGGGGCGTGTCGCCACCGTCGATGTCGTCAAGGGTCGGTATCTCCATGCTGTTCTCGTGCGAGTCGCACTCCTCGGGCTCGACATCTCTCCTGTTCTCGACCTGCGCGTCCTTGAGCTGCTCGAAGACCTCTTGTCCCTGCTCGTCGAGGCCCTCAGCACCCTCCTCCACATCCTCGTCCAGGCCCAGCAGCTCGCGTAGCTCGGACACGGACGGGCGCACCCAGCCGTCCTTGGGCTCGAGCTCGGCCTTCGTCACGCGCAGATACGCGACGAGGTTGGGTTCAGGGTCCGAGACAACGACTTCGGACTCGACGAGGCGGATGCGGTGCGAGAAGAGCGGCGTGTCAAGGGTGAGCGTCTCGTACTCGCCGCCCTCACCCGCGGGGTGGGCGCGGTACTGCATTTGCTGCTGTCAGCTGAAGTAGCACCCATACTAGCTCACCAAGCGCGTGAGGAGGGGGAGGAGCTGGGCGAGCGACTTGCCGACGTGCTGCTCCTTGAGCCCGATGCCAGCGACCTTGACGAGGATCGCATCCAGGCCCGAGCCGATCATGCGCGTGACGAGCGGCAACTGCTCACTCTGCCAAAGGTACGACAACGAAGTCAACCCAAGGCGCTGGCAGACGTGCTCGATCCGCAACCGCTGGTAGTTGGACAGGATGGCGCCAGAAGACACGGCCGTAGCCTCGGGATGCGCAGCCTGGAGTCAGCGCAGCATCTCATCAAACGCACCATCACAGTGCGCAGCAGCGCAGTCAGGTCCTCGGTCTCATCGCCCTCCTTCCCCGATCCCTCGCCACCGCGCTCGCGCGACCCGTACTCCATCCCCTGCTCGACGGGCTTGCCGTGGATGATCCCCGAGTAGTGCGG
>JAMALN010001067.1:0-12195 GCA_023630115.1 Cutaneotrichosporon sp. PK4640 | reverse complement strand
CCAGTCTCGGCCAGCGGTGCGTACGGCCCGTCAAAGCCCACGCCGAGCGCGAGGTCGAGGCGCACGACGTCAGCGGAGAGGTAGGCAGCGACCTCGTTCACGGCGCGCGCGATGTACGCGTCGCCGCCCTCAAAGGGCGAGACGAGCGCGACTACGGGATCTTCGCCGGTAGCGGTGGACGGCCGCTCCTCCCCGGAGTGATGTGGTCCCGCCTGCGGGAGGAACACACCGCGCGGGCCCTCCGCGATGATGGATGGACGATCGCGATTGCCGCTATCCCTCGGCGCCGAGGGCTGGTTGGCGGGCACGAACGACGTCGCGAGGTGGTTGAAGAGTACGTTGTGCTCGGACGCCAGGGGCTCAGTGGGCGCACCCGGCGCTGTCAACGTGGTGACGATCGCCGGGAACGAGGGCGGTGTGGGCTCATCACCCTCCGGCGCCTCCTCCGCTGCTTCTGGTGGCTCGGCGGCATCCTCGGGCGGAGTCGCGGGGTCGGAAGCTGTCGTGGTCGTCGTACGCGACCCCTTTGGGGTGCGCGCGGACCGTGGGAGGCCGCGCGCCGAGGTCGTGGCGAGCGGGCGCGCGGTCCGGGCAACGGCGGGCGACCAGTGCGTATGCAATGACGAGCTCGCCACGCGCGAGCGTAGCAAGTTTATTGTTTTTGCGTGTTGTGGTCGCATGTGGTGGTGGGTGTGGATGATGATCAACTCGGAACCCCGAAAATCGCCCGGTGACTTTCAACCTCCTGGGTGGCAAAGCGGCATCAACTTGACAACACCTCGGACTCGGAGTGCAGCAACGACTCGCGGCGTCGCTCAGACGCCGAGTAATCGTGCGGAAGCGCATGCGCACAATGCATACCCGGGAGAAAGTCTATGCAGTAGTTAGGGTCTATGATTGCTGACGTCTAGAATGTTCTTCACGAGTTCTCCGCGTCAAACTCGGCGTCAGAGACGGCTTTCCTCTGGGCGTCTGCTTGCTTCTTGGCAGCGCGCTCGAGCTCGAGGCGCTGACCGGCATCTGGCCGAGGGCCATAGTGCGTCATGGCCCAGTCCGCACCAGAGAGCTGATAGTCAGTCCTAAGCAACACCATCCAACTCACCCAGTGGCTGAGCCTGAGCAGGACATCGGGCACAAGCGCCGACCCCGGGTTGAGAAGCCGAGCGGACTGCGTGAAAAGTGGCAAGCGGAGCACAGTGTTGGCTCTCCCTCCACCAAGGACGCCGACGATGGCATCAGCTACTTCAGGTGGTGTCAAGGAAGGGGTCATCAAGCGGAGGAAGAACGAGCTCGGCAGGATAGTCTTGGTGAACATGCCCGTCAAGATGTGACCGGGGAGGACCAGCGTGGTGCGGACCTCAGACGCATCGTAGCTGCAAGTTAGCCAAGCTACACTTTTGAAACCTACCGGTAGTCGATCTCGTTGCGGAGAGACTGGTGGAACGCAATGGTTGCAGCCTTCGACGCGCAGTAGTCGGCTCCCCGTCAGACTGTGTCTCAGCTTGGAACTTACAGCATTGAGCCACGGCGACAAGACCCAGAACACTCGAGATGTTGACAATGTGGCCACGGCGGGCGCGCAGCATCGGAGGGAGGTATTCCTGGGTCACCCAGAACGGCGCGATCGTGTTGACGCCGAAGGAGCTGCTGTCAGCTTGAAGGTCTGCATGCAGCTCACTTCTTAATCTCCTCCTCGCTGAGGTCAAGAAGCAGCTTGCCGTTGACAACGCCAGCGTTGTTCACAACGATGGACGGATGTCCAACCTAGAGTTAGAGAAGGAGAGCGGATCAAGTGGGGGCACAGTCGAAGGGGAAGGCACGCTCAAAGCCATCCCCGACCTTGGCTCACCTCCTCGCGCACGACCTTGGCCACACGCGCCACAGTCGCACGGTCAGAGACATCGCAGACGTAGTACTTGACGCCAATCTCCTTCTCCTCGGGTTCGTGGTGGCAGAGGACGACAACGGTCGCGCCGCGCTTGAGCACCTTCCTCGCAAGCTCGAGCCCAAGGCCCGTCGCGCCTGTCGTCAGCTTCCTCAGGGATGCCGGTTAGCTGCACGAACCGCCGGTGATGAGCACAATGTCGTCGCTAAGGTCCACTTTGGACGCGGGGGAGAGGTACACGGCCCATCCGAGGGCAGCGGCTGCCGTCAGCTCTGTTGACATCCTCAGGAAGCTCACCCAGAGTGAGGCAAGGCCCAATAAGCTTGTAGCACAGGGGGTGGTAGTATCCCAGCGAGAGCATAACAAAGCTTGCGGCGGGAATGCCCAGGAGGACAATCCACATGAGCCAGACCGCTGTGCGTTAGCTCGAGCGCTGCCGCGTCCCACGTGCCGTCGTCGACAGTGAAGATGCGCCAGAGGGGTGGCACCTGGGCGGGGCCGATGTCAGAAGCACCATCACTAACGCTTGGAGCGTCTCTTGTGTCTGTTGTGTTGTTGTCCATTGTGTAAAGAGTGAAGAAGAAGGAAGAGTGGGAGGAAGGTGATTCTTGAGCGGGTGGACCTCGTGGTGACCGTCCAGGTGGAGGTCCAGCTGCTACCACAACTTTTGCTTTAAGACCCGAGTAGGATTCGAACCACCGCCCACAACTTACCGCCGGATTATGCTTACGATCACACGGTCGTGCAGAAGATCGTGCCCTGTTGTTACCCTGATCCCAGTAATTGTCAGGCACGGATCTAAACCCTCGGCGACAATTCACCTCCACCCTCACCGCCAGGCTCACCCAAAGATTCTGTTTCAACCATGCAGTCTGCCCGCTTCCTCTTGTTGTCACATCTCTCTCTCCCTCAAACGGTCTCGCAATGCGGCTCCTTCTCCTAGCCGCTCTCTTGGCGCCCGTACGCGCCATGATGGGCGACTGCCTGCGCGAGGCCGACCACACCACCATCAACGCCCTCTTCAGCGACGGTGGCCCCGGCACAAAGGTCTACCTCTGCCCCAGGACCGAGGTCCAGCTGAGCGGCACGATCGTCTTCACCGCCGCGGACCAGGAGCTCGCGACGCTCGGGTATCCCGGAGGTGAACGACGCGCGACACTGCGCATCGCGTCGGAACGCGTGGCGACAGCGATCCAGGGCGACTGCAGGCGATGTGCGCGCGTGGCCGTGCGCAACCTCATTATCGATGGGGCGCGGCGCACGCTCGGACGCGTGCGTGACGCCAACACCTCTCCCGGCCTCGTCATCCTGGGAGGCAACGAGGGACAGGCCGTGCGCGAGTGCGCCATCTCTGATCCGCGCGGGTTTACTGCCGTGCACGTGCGCGAGGGCGCCAAGCTCAACTGTCGTGGGGCTGTCATCGAACGCAACCAGATCTCGTCCGTCGGCGAGGAGTACGACCCGTCGTACGACGGTGCCGACCCCGAGTCCTCGCCCTGGGGAAGGCCATTGGCCGATGGCATCAGCATTGCGTGCCGCGACTCGTTTGTGCGCGACAACGACCTCACGGACTGCACAGATGCCGGCATCGTCGTGTACTGCTCGCCCGGAACCAAGATTGAGAACAATCGCGTATCGACCCAGCGCAGGAGCGCGATCGGCGGCATTCTCCTCGTCGATGCCCAGCCCTTTGATGGCGACTACTCCGGCGTCGTGGTCAAAGACAACGTCCTCGATGCGGCAGCGCGCGCTATGCGTGTTGGTATCGGTGTTGGCCTGAGTATTCTCTCCGACGACATCGAAACCTTGCTCAAGGGTGGCAGCGTGATCGGCAATCGCCTTACCGGTGACTACATGGGTTACGGTATCGCGGCGGCTGGCCTCAAGGACTGGACGATCAAGGATAACTGGGACGACGCCCGGTACGAGGGCGAGCCCTCCGAGCGGTGTTTCGACGACCCCGTCAACCCGCCCCCACAGGCGTTCATCTACAACTCCGCGACGATGGACAAGTCTACCGTGCAGGATGGCTTCTTCGACTCGGACTTTGCCTACAGTGAGTGCGCTGACGAAGCATGCTGACGACCAGTTGTGTGCATCGATGGCGTTGGCGAGGTCCCTGTGCGGTACGGTGTGGAAGCCGATCCTGGGCCCGAGCCAGTTTCTGACGGCTCGGAACACGGCACCCCCTCCCCTGATGAGCCACCATTGGAAGAGCACACAGAGGAGCGCGATGTGGATGCCGAGGTTCCGCCACCCGAGACACTCCCGGGCGGCCTCCTCTCGACTGGCAATAGCATGCTCGACGGCATCCTCCTACACTCGCAGCAGCGGCTCCTCGACCGCATCGACGAGATCACGAGCGGGGTTCACTTATCCCTCTCGCGCCCCTCGCCTGTTCGGGCACATGTCGAGAGCACCGACGCGCTCCCCTCCTTACATGCGCGCCTGGCCGAGCTCGAGCACTCGCAGGCGCGCCTGCTCTCCGCCACCCGCGACGTGCAGACGGCACTCGTGCGCCTCGGCACCAAGGTTAGCGATGTGGACGTGTGGGAGGGCGAGGTGCTGCAGTCGATCCAGGAGGAGTTCGACGCACCTCACAATGACAAGCGGGAGGAGGGCGCGTTCGAGGACGACACCTTGGAGGACGACGAGTACACGAGCGCGTTCGACTGGCCCGTCCGCGTGATCCTGCTCGGAGGATTCTGCTCTGCCGTCGCGCTGGGCGTCCGGCGCTTCCGGCGGCCGGTACACGACAAGATCGTGTAGGCCGTGGGATCCCGCATCACGGATCGGAGGGGAAAGGAACGGAGCAGACATGTACAACAGCATAGATATAGACAATGGCACGACATAATGCGGCGGTGTAGCGGTTTGTGCGTCTTACATCACACGATGCGCGGTGTATTGTGCGATCGAGTCAGCCCGTGCGTGGTGGGAGTGTGGGGCAGGGTGGATGAGGATGGATGGGGTGCGCACGGTGACTCGAGCGATTCGATCCATCGTGTGGCGTGGGACAATTGCTTGGCTCAATTCCGGTGCGAGCGCGGCGGCGGCCGGGGGCTGCGCAGGGACCGAGGCTGGCGAGCAGGCGCTAGCGAGCCCACAGAACCGCACCGCGGCTAGCGGGCCTGCGATGCGAGCGTGGGACGCCGAGCACCTCTTTCCACTCCACGCCGCGCCCGTGCGAAGGGGGACAAGGGCATGACCCCCGTCCCCCTCATCTCACCTCGTCTTGGTCCTCTTGGAACTGCACTGCTGTTTACTTCATTGTCTCCCATCACCCTCTTTATATCTCGTCTCTCCCTCGCGTCCTCGCCACCCCCCGTCAACCCGACCTCTCTGCGAACCTCCACCACTCCGCCCAGCGCTCCCTCCGCGCTCCCCCCTCTACGGAGGCCTGTGCCTCCCACTCATAGCCCACACACCAACACTCTCGCACCAACCACCCACCCATCGCTTGAAAGCGACGCTTCCCATCCCAACACTGCCATCATGCCGCAGTTCACCTTCTTCCCCACACCCAACGCCCCGCCGCCTTCTCCACCGCCCAAGCCGCAGCGCAGATTCAGCCTGCAGCTCCACAACCCCCTCCCGCCGTACTACGGGCGTCGCAAGCGCCCAATCTCGGACCACAAGGCCGAGCCCGACTCGTACATGAAGAGCAACCAGCTCAAGGCGCAGGGCGAGCTCCTCAAGACCAAGCAGGCCAAGTTCGCACCTGTGCAGCCGCCACCCATGTCGCCGCCGGCCGGGTTTCGCCCACTGCCCCGGCTCCCGCGCGCTCTGCCCAGCCCGCCCACGGACGACCGGTGCCGCTGCTCGATCTGTAAGCGTGCCGAGGGTAAGTGACACCGCCACACGCCTGCGCTCACACGCACAGCCTCCCAGGGCCCATCAAGCGAGAGCGACCGCCTCTCCCGGCTCTCGCTTACGTCCGACGAGTCGGGCATGACCCGCTAAGCTGCGGCCCGGCAGCGAACGCCTCGCCCGACAATCCCCAACGTCGGACGACTCGGACATGATGCGCTAAGTTGCGGCGCTCCTTGTGCTATGTACGCAGCCGGACTGCGCGGCCGGATCCTGTCGAACATCGGATGGCTAGTTGTAACTTGTAGGGGCAGTTGTACAGTCCCTGGAGATCAGTAGTAAAGTAACCCATAACCCGTGATGAGAGATGCGAGGTTGAGACACGGCTGCGGAAACCAAATGATACATGACAGAAGCGGGTTAGCTCTGGTTCTGGCTCTGGTTCTGGCGATCGGCCTCCTGGAAGCGCTCCTGGGTCTACTGTTAGCTCCGCACCGCAGCACTACGCACCATGTCCTGCGCGCGCCGCTGCCACCCGCCTGGCCCGGACCAGCGCCCCGCCTCGCGCCCAGCAGCCGCGCCCAACCCCGCGCGCTGCTCGAACTGCTGCACGCGGACAGGCTCGGCGCGGCCGTCCTCGTTCACGCCGAGACCCGTTCCACTCGTCCAGCCCATCTTGGCCAGAAGCTTGTTGCCGACGTTCTGTTCTGGGGCTGCGGGCTTCGGTGCGGGCGCGGCGTCCTTGCCACTCGCAGCGCGGCGCGGGTCTGGATCCAGTGCTGGCCGGTCGGGCTGCTGGTGCACCTCACGGCGCTCGGCTGCCCGGTCGCGGAACTGGAGATTGGAGCCGGTCTGAGCGGCAAGCGCGTTGTTCTTGCGCCGCTTGCCGGCCTCTCGGATGGCGGGGTCCGCAAGGTTAGTCTGTATTCACAAGGGTGTACGGTCGGGTCCGGTTGCAAGGACAGAGAAAGGTACGATACAGGTTTGATTGGAGCCAGAGGTGTTTGTGACACAAGCAGGATGGTGGAGATTGGGGTGGTTGTGGTGCAATTCAAGCAAGTCGATGATGTATTCAATAGACAAGGTCAGTGACCCATTCGGCCTGAACCTACGCGGTTCAGGAAGTGTAGTGCGAGCCTTGTGAAGTTCTGATTGCGCGCTGTGCTTGCGCAGCATCTCCTCGGACTTGAACTGGCGCTGGCACAGCAAACACGCCACCTTGCCAGTCGTAGCGAAGTTGTGCGTGTCGCCGTAGTCGAACTCGTTGCTGGTTGACGCCTGGGCCTGTGGTTGTGATGGAGCTGGCGCTTGTGCCACCGGCGCAGCGTTTGCAGCGGAGACACCTGCTGGCGGAGCGTTGGGTGCCTTGGGTTGCCGTGGCGCAGACAGCTCGTTCTGCTTGGTGTTCCACTTGTTGATGAAGCCTGCGACCTAGAGTAACGTGAGCGGAAGCGCCGGGTAACGTAGCCGACAACACTGTATGTTTACCTTCCGACTGGTTGACGTTGGGGGGACAATGTGTGCGCCCTTGGCTGAGGAGGTCAGCAAACGGAGATCCAACGGACTTACTCCTTGAAAGGAGCACCGAGTCCTTGCCCACGAGGTCGACCTCGTCGTTGTCGTCGACAAAGCCCTTTGACATGATCTCGACCATTGCCGGCTCCTCCTTGGGCTTCTTCTTGATAGCATTGCCAAAGCCGATCTTGATGGGCTGCATGCCGCCAATCAATGGGCCGGAAGGGGTCTCGGCAGCTGGTGCTGCGGTTGAAGACCCAGATGGCAAGCTGGACGCCGCGCTGGGCGCCGCGGCCACCTTGGGCGGTTTCCACTTGCCTGCAAGGTTTCCGAGGAAGCGCCGCGTCTCGTCGCCGAGCTCCAGCGACGCACCATGGGCAGGTACGGGCAGAGCACCACGCGGGATGGTCTCGACGGCGCCAGCCTGCTGGTGCCAGTAGGTGCAGAACTCGCCGTCGGGGGTGTCGATGGTGCTGGCGCCCAAGCCGCCGTTGGCCGCGGCACGCAACAGGAACTGCCCACCCATAGGGCCAGATGGGGTGGGGATGAACGCGTTGGCGTTGGCGAACGACGCAGCAATGGGAACGCCCGAGATAAGGAAGCCTGTGGGCTGGTGTTGTGGGAGGAAGAGGAAGGGCATGAGCGCGGATGCGAGCTCGGGGGTGACGAGCTCGACGAAGGCGAAGCCCCACGAGATGGCGGACGCTCTGTCGACGATCATTGCGACGCGGGAAATGCACGCCTCGGCGTCACGCTGCGTGCCCCTTCCGAGCATGCGGGTGATCTCCTCGGCGAGGCGACGGACCACCTCCCCTGCGTACGTCCCCGGGTCTAAGCCGCGGAGGAGGAGAACGCGCGACCCGCCACCGGGCTGTCCAATGTCGCGCGTGCCGTCATGGCGGCCGCCGATCTGGGGCGCGGAGGCAGGGGCCTCATCCAGGCGCCCTCCAAAGTCGATCTTGACTCGGCGAGGCTCGCTGTGTGCGAACAGCGCTGGCATTGAAACGTAGGGAAAGCTACCGTCAGCGTTGCAGTAGAACAACTCACTTGTCCTCGATGAAGCGCTTGGCCTGCTCGAGCATCGGGAACTGCGCGAACCCAAAGCCCTTGGACTGCCCTGTCGCGCGCTCCCGCACGATCTTGGTCGACTCGACGTTGTATCCATGCTCGACGCGGAGGAATCCCTCGAGCTCCTTCTCCGTGAGTTCGGGGTCGAGGCCGAGGAAGATGATGTCGCGGCTGGGGTCGGATGGGGGGCGCGAGTCGTCGAAGCGGTGCTCCTCGCGGCGGGGCGGGGCGCGGTCGCGGTCGCGATCCCACTCGCGCCGGTCGTCGCGCCGCGGACCGCGGTCGTCATAGTCGCGACGGCGGTTATCATAGTCGCGGTGCGAGCGGTCGTCGTAATAGTCGCGGTCGCGGTCACGGGGAGGGGGGACGCGCTCGTCGCGGTCACGATCGCGCGGGGGAGGAACACGGTCGTCAAAGTCGCGATCGCGGTCGTGGTAGTCACGCCGAGGAGGGCGCCGGTCGTCGTAGCGCCGCGGAGAGCGCGACCTCGAGCGCGAGCGGAAGACGGGCGCTGACGGGGAGTATGCTCTATCCGGTGGTGAGCGGGAGTGGTAGCTCATGGTGGCGAGAGATGAGGAGAGTGAGATGGGGAGGTGACAACAAGGGCCTTAGTTCGAGCGGCAAGTGAGATCGACCAGCGGGAGGCGGGATCAAATTCACGGAATGATGGAATGATGGGTTTGTTGTTGTGGCACGAGTGATGTGGGGCGCACAATAGATATTCAAGTGTCCTCAAGTATGGTGGCCAGCCAGCGGTTGGCTTTGCATTTCTCACCGACTCTGCCCGGGGTGTCGGGTCCCAACTTGCTGAGGGGAATGGAACCGCTGCAGCCACCATCCCAGGTCACTCGACGGTCGCGGCACCCACTGTTGCGGCTTCTGGCCCGAACTCCCAGAGCGACGCCGAGACCAGTACCAGCGTGGAACTCTTGCCCATCTTCGCTGCCATAGCGATCAACTTTCTCCAGTCGGTTCTCTAAGCGTGCGGGTATCTCTCTAATGTACATACATGAACTATGCTGTAAAACTACACAAGCTCAACGGACACGAAGCTATCGTTGCTACTCTGCTCCGAGATGCAGGAGAAGTGCTTGGTCCTCTGGACCTTATGAGCCTGCTGAATCTTCTGGCGCGGCTTGTGGCGGCGCTTGACGACCCTCTCGCTATACGGCTTGAAGTCCAGCGTATTGTCGTCGGTGTGCTTGCTGCTATCATCGCTGTTGTGCCGACTGCTTGTAGTACAGGTGCTATCGCCGCTGCAGTTACTGTCGTTGCAGGTGCAGCCTGGGCAATGACGCGCAGTGGTATCGATTCTCCTGAGGTCAGCGAAATCAGGGATGCGTACGTACTCCAGCTGCTCCATGCGGCCCTTCAAGTGCTCAAGCTCGGCTTGAAGTTGGAAGGTCTTGTCGTTGAGGGGCTCCAGGACCTGGATGCGCTCCTTTGTCTTCTCCAGCTCGAGCTCCAAGGCGCTGTGTTTCTCCTCCAAGGCGCTCTGCTTCTCCTCCGTCTCCCTCGAGAGCGACGCAACCGCCGCCCCTGTCTCATCACAGAGAACCTCGAGCATTGGGCGAACGACCTCGCGGATGATTGCTTGCCGCTTCTGGGTCTGCATGCTGTAGGGGGTCGAATGGGGCGGTGGGACTACAGGTGGTGAGTGTCCGGGGAAGACTTGCACCATCAGCTCCAAGGACGAAGGAAAGCGGGCATGCAGCGAGGGGGCGGCCCGAAGGTTGGAGGGCGTTCCTCTGGCGGATGAAGAGCCAGAGGTTTCCTCGGGAGAGTCTTGGAGAATGAACGATGTCTCCATGTTGCGCGAGGGCTGCAAGATGTCCTCGGGGGCGTCTTGAAGATAAGGGGGCGTCTTTGTGCCAAGCGACGACCCAGAGTTTTCCCCTGTCTTGGATGCTGCTGGGCCACTGGGAGTAGCGTGGCCAGTCGCGCTGCGAGGTGGCAAATCGGGCTGCTTTGGAGGCGAGCGAGAAGAGGCAGGAGAGGAGTCCAAGTCCTCCGGCCTTTTCAGGATTGATCCTTCCGGAATAGGTCCCCGGCGGTAGTCCAGGGGTTCAAGGGCGTTGCGTTGCTTCAAGATGGATCCCTCGGGCGATGGCTTGGGAGCGTAGCCGGGTGGAGTAACCGCTGCTGGCTTGAGAATAGACCCGGGGATTTGAATGCCAGGTTCCTTGGGGGCCGGGGGTGGGATGGACGGCGGTCCAGAGTAAATCGAGTTGTCTGCCATGTCTGCGAGGGAAGGGTTCACGCCGGGATACCGCGATCGACCCTTCGACAAGAGCGTGGGAGCGACCAGGGGCAGGCTGCGCGGCGCCGGAGGGCCTGTGAGTTTCTTGACAGGGGGCTGGGGAGCCACGCTGGACGCGTGGGACGTGTTGTTGGCGCTTCGAGTGGTCACAGTAGCGGTTGTCTTGCCAGGTGCCTCAAAAGCAATGTGAGAGACACGGGCCGTGTCCGTGCCGCTGCGAGCCTTTGGAGTGGCGGTGGGAGAGTTGCGAACGGCGACGGCGCGAGTGGGGGAGCTCCTCTTTCGGGGAGGAGGAGGGAGTGCCTCAAGCTTGGTCGCCAGAAGGCCGGGGAAGTGGGGCGAGTTACTTGTCACCTGCTCGTTGGGTGCAGGGCCCTTGGGGCTGTGGACAAGCTGAATGTCAAGCCACTTATCGACGTCAGGCCGGGTGTCAGGTATCTTCTTCTCCGGGACGATGGGCTTGGGACCAGTCATGGCCTTGAAGCGGGCACGATCGTAGGCCGGGGCAGGCTTGCGCGAGGACTTGCGGAGGGCAGAGGTTGCGGAGGGCATGGTAGCGTTGGTAGAGGTGGATGAAGCGTCGAGAGACGAGTTGTAGGGGTTGTTTGAAGGATGGGTTGGAGTTGGAGGATGGAGTGTTGTGAAGATTGGTGGCAAACGGCGGTGGCTCCTTTTATTGTACCATGAACGAGTCGAGGTAAGAGGTGAGGGCAAACAGAGAGGCAAGAGGCACTGAGGTCAGAGGTATGACAGCGAGGACACCAAACACATCGATGGGCGGAGAGGTTGAGTCGAGTGTTTAAGTGTTTTCGCTGGGCAGTGAGTCGACCTCGCCACCACGTCATTGTCGCACGTTAGAGATAAACAGCTGTGGCTAAAGGGTGGTGATGATGCGGGCCATGAGGGCGATGAGCTAGATGACGATGATGACATGACGCACTACTGCTGCGTCTTCCAAGACATCTCTACTCGAATCCAGACGGCAGGTACACGCCCCAAACCCCCTCGTTCCCCAGCCATCCCTCCACGTGGGATGCACGCGGACCCAAAACGCCGAAGTGGCACCCTTGTCGGGGGTGCCGAATAAACACCCGCGGCCTGCATTGGGCTCCCGCTCACTGGCCCACACTCCGAGCTCGACGTTCGGAACAGTAGACGCAACAACGCCGCAGACACAATGGCAGGAGACAACCGTGAGTGCGCCCGCCGTAAGGGGAGGGGAGACCGCGCTGACGCCAGACCATGTCCTCGTGAGTGCGCGAGCTGCGAGAGCTTGCTGGAGAGAATGGGGCCGGAGTTGGAGATGGGGATGTCGGGCAGCGCGCGGGGTCGCAGCGCAATATCGCGGGGACTTGCGCCGCGCACAAGCGCGACGGATGGCGCCGTCCATGTGTGGCGTGGCGCACGCAGGTCTACGCGGCTGCGGTCCGCGCGCGCCGTTGCGACCTCGGCGCACCACATTCCCCTCCACTCGACCCCGTTCCCACTCCGTCCCCATTCCCGCCGCGCCGCGGACCCGGTCTAGCGCGACGACCCCCCGACGCCCCGGCCCACGCCCTGCCCCTCCCGGACACCTGCTAACCCCAGTTCGACCCCGCCATCGACCGGTGGGCGGCGATGCGCGAGAACGTGTACCAGCACTTCAAGTTCTCGCGTC
>JAMALN010001066.1:0-12198 GCA_023630115.1 Cutaneotrichosporon sp. PK4640 | reverse complement strand
GCTCGGACATTGCAGGAGCACCTGATTACGCCCACTGTTGTGGTGCAGGACACGGTTGCGCCACCGCGGCCACACGTTCCCGTCGAGGCGCCGACGGTGGCTGCCGTATAGGAGGGCGAGCAGGGCATCGGAGCAGGGACACCATTCTGACAGTACTGTAGATCATCTTGTGATATAGAGGGCATAGCATGCATGGGCATGGCAGCAGTGCGAGAGTTGGGGACAGCAAAGTCGAGTTGTTACGCGCCCCACACTTTGCCTCAGCTTGCCGAGGTCACCAGAGGTGCGGAGCAGACGATCATGCCGCCCGCTGACTGCCTCGTCGAGTGCGTCCCTCAGCATTCTGAAGCGGACAGGCCTGTCTGTCACGCCCAGTGCCCCCGTGGTCAGGTTCTGGAACGTGCAGCGCTTCTCACGCCCACGGAAGGCGATGTACACCAAAGTATGCCGACCACCAACACCACCTGACACCGGCTACACCGGCACATTCCGCGGAATGCGGGTCCCACACCCGACACTCGTCCGCTCCAACATCTCATCATCTTACCTCTGCTCACTACTTGCCTGCCCTCATCTCTATCGAGCAGCGCGAGCGGGATTGCATCCCGCTCTGTCTCCAGCACCACCTTGCCCACCGCCGCACCTTATGGCTCCACCAACACCGGCAACTATCGGCCGGCAACTTGGTCGTGAGCGGGCGCAGCCCCGCTTGGCGCGTTGCTGCTACTGAATGGCCGCACATGACCCTCCTAACTCTAGCCTCGTGTAGTGTGGTCTAATCTCAGCCGAGCGGGAAGACAGCCCCGCACCACGACCACCGCATCGTTCGCCGCCTGGAGCACGGGGACATCGGCGACCTGACCTCGCTCGTGCCGAGTGCCTCGACCTCGAGAACAACACCGGCCCACGCCCGGCAAACCCGCACCTCGCCGTCTAGCGCAGCCTCGACGAGCGGAGCGGTGCCCCCGCGATGGTGTATCATCGGTGAATCGGCTGGACTGGACGCAGAGGACACCGCGTCCTGAGCGACCAGGCACCCAGTAACTCACCGAGCTGCGGGCCGGTCGGCAAACGGCGGACTAGTGCGTCATCACATGATCGCAAGCTCTGCACACATGCTCGGCCGCCTTGTGCGCTTATGCGGAGCACTCCGAGACTGCCGCAATTGCGACGTGAGACAATGGGCGCGAGCGTGCCTCTGTCGGACTGGGGTCCGCCTTGGGGCCCACACTAAGACGAGACAACCCCGCACGAGCAGGCTCAGCGATATAAGCACCGCGCACGCGAGCATCCCCTCACCAAGCTGACGGCCAAACCATGTCGGACTATGACAGCAAGCACGAGGTGGTGCACGTCGAGGTGCACCGCGAGCCCAAGCGCGGCCTCTTCAAGAACGCCAGGATGTAAGTTGGCTGGCGGGCCCTCTGACCCCAGCCTGGGGATCACGTCGCTCGCGACGCTCGGCGGATTCCTCTTCGGCTACGACCAAGGTAGGCCAGTGGTGGAGGCCGCTGACCCCAGGTGTGGTGGGCAACGTCCTCGCGCTGCAGCGCTTCGGCGCCGACTTTCCGCGCGTGTACATGGACGCGAACATCAAGGGGTGGTTCGTGTCCTCGCTCCTCCTGGGCGCGTGGTTCGGCTCGCTCCTCTCCGGGCCCCTGTGCGACCGCATCGGCCGCAAGCGCTCCATCATGTGGCAGGTGGTGGTGTTCACCCTCGGCTCGGCGCTGCAGACGGGCGCGCGCACCGAGGCGCACATGTTCGCGGGGCGCATCATCGCCGGGCTGTCGGTTGGCTCCCTGACCCACATTGTGCCGATGTACATTGCCGAGCTGGCGCCCGCGGCGATGCGCGGCGCCCTCGTCGCCCTGCAGCAGTTCAGCATCACTCTCGGTATCCTGTTCAGCTACTGGATCGCGTACGGCACCTCGCACATCGGGGGCACGCGGTGCGCCCTCGGCATCCCCTACTCCGGCCCGAAGGGGGCGGACGGGAACCCTACCTTCGACGCGTACCGCGACGTCCCGGCGGGCGGGTGCACGGGCCAGAGCGAGGCCGCGTGGCGCGTGCCCGTCGGCATACAGCTCCTCCCCGGATTGGTGCTCGGCTTTGGCATGTTCTTCATGCCGTACTCGCCGCGGTGGCTCGTCGAGGTCGGCCGCGACGACGAGGCCAAGGCCACGCTCTCGCGCCTCCGCTCGCTGCCGGTCGACGACCCCGACGTCATCCGCGAGTACGTCGAGATCAAGGCCGAGATCGTCACCATCCGCCAGATCCGCGAGGCGCGCGGGGCAGGCAAGAGCGGCCTCGCGCGCGCCTTCCAGCCGTACGTCGAGCTAGTGTCCACCAAGTCCAACTTCCACCGCCTGTACATCGGCTGCACCACAATGTTCTTCCAGCAGTTCATCGGCTGTAACGCAATCATCTACGTGAGTGGCCATGGGCACGGCGTGAGGGCATTAGCTGACGGCAGTACGCGCCGACCATTTTTGCGCAGCTCGGCATGGACCCAAACACGACCTCGCTCCTCGCGACAGGCGTGTACGGGATCACGAACACGCTGTTCACCCTGCCCGCCGTCTTCTTCCTGGATCGCGTCGGCCGGCGGATCCTCCTCATGGTCGGCGCGGTGGGCTGCTGCGTTTCGCTCGTTATGGTCGGCTCCCTCGTCGCAGCATTCGGCCACGACTGGCCCAGCTACGTCGCCCCAGGCCGCGTCGCCATCACCTTTGTGTACGTCTACGATGTCTTCTTCTCCTTCTCGTGGGCGCCAATCGGCTGGGTTCTCCCCTCCGAAATCTTCAACCTCGCCACCCGCTCGACAGCAGTGAGCATCACCACCTCAACGACATGGATGTCAAACTTCATTATTGGCGTCGTGTCTCCCATGATGCTCGAGAAGATTCCGCACGGGGGCACGTACTTTTTCTTCGCGGGTTTTGCCGTGCTCGGCTTCCTCTCGACGTACTTCTTCCTGCCCGAGACGCGACGGGTCACGCTCGAGGAGATGGACGGTATCTGGGGCGCCAAGGCGAGCGAGGAGGACCGGCAGATTGCGGACACCGTGTTCCGCGGGATCGAGGCCGGGGAGGAGGCCAGGCGGGGCGTCGCGGTGTAGGGGGTGGAATGACATGTGGGGGGTGGGAGGGAGAGGAAGGAGACGACGTGCTGTATTAGTTGGTCCAGAGCGAAACAAGATTAAATGAAGGTTGTTGGCAGTGACGAGAGGGCGCTCAGCCTGGCATGTCTGTTGACTGACACTACCTCACTACCAGCCTCTGGACGTCTGGAACAGACAACCCGACGCGCGCCGTTCGGAGTACGGAGTCGAGGCGGTGATGGGGGAAGGGATAGTGCTGGAGGAGATGGGCAGGACCAGGAGTGAGCCGTGAGGAGAGAAATGGTTTGATGGTTGTTGAAGAGGGCAGGGGAAGTGAAAGAAGTGGAGATAAGATCCGCCAGTCTCCCAGCTCCAAAAAGCCAGTCGCGCGTTGCGCTCACTTTTGCCGGTCTTTAAGTGGTCATTCACTGACGTCGGCATGGCAAGTAGTGAAACAAAATAGAATCAAGGTTGTCCGCAATAGATCTAATCAGTGCCACTGGCGTTTGCGCATGCCGGCTGACTCTGCGCATGCTCCAAGACTTGCTCGGGAAGGGTCGCACGCATAGCACGTACGCACGCACGCACGCTCACGTCCACCACCAGCCACGCGACCTCCTCGCCTCGTGAACTCGCTCTCGCGCGCCTCGCTTACTGCGAATATCGAATAGGGAGTGCCAAATCGCGCCGTCGCAGGTCACATTGACGCCAGCCATCTGCCACACTGTCAGGCAGACATATTCGTGGGGATCCCTGCCCACTGGCATGGGAAGCGAGGATGACGAGGTGACGACATTGCCCTGCCACATACCAACAGCCGTGCCTTTGTTCGAGGAGCTTACGCGTGCCTCGTTGCGACATGCGTGTGGCGTGGCGGTTTATGCTACTCGACTTGTGCTCGAAGCTCGATGGAACAGTTCAGCTCTGCAGCAGCCACCCCGCCGTTTGGACAAGTGTCTAGAGCTCGGCCTACGAATCGTATACCGTGAAGCAGGTTCTGCGGAAGGGCAGCACCACACCCGAAGAAACCTCGCCGCCATGATCCGACGCGGGCGCCGGCTCGAGCTTTGTCTCAGCGCGCCGGAGGCATCCTCAGCCGCACGGGCCGACATCAAAACACCCGTAGCTCAGGAGGCATTCTATCCCAGGCCTGACCTAGCCTGCTTCCATTCACATTCTGCACTGCGCCACCGGGCTAGTGACTTGCTGGTGACGGGGACACCTGCACCTGAAACTTAACTCGGCAGCCTGGGGCAGCGCAGAGGGTTGGCGCTCAGGCGCACGGAGTGAGCGCGCGAGCAGTGACTTCCAAGGGCGCCGCGGTGCTCCGACTGGCAATTGTCCAAAGGGCCTTCGCGTCCACCTGCACCTCTCCAGTGGTCAGGGGTGACAGCTGGCTGCCAGTCTGCCCCACGCCCCTGCTGCGCCGGAGGACCTGGTCCGTTGGCCCCCAGCCTGCCTTGGATGTCGTCTTGCCGGGCGTCAGGGTGGCGATGGCGGCCGTCTCTCAGCCTCACACGCCCTCGCGCGGGGACAGTTCATGCCAAATGTGACAAAGCGTTCATGGGATTCACGATTGCCGTACTACATGTTCTAACCGCCTGACCCCGGTGGCCGCCGTGTTCGGCGGCAACGTTAAACAAATACCAATCGTTTCCACCGGCTCAGGGCAGGACTAAGGTCCAAGACATCCGGCGTCAACGCGTTGCCTGGTGGCGAGCGTCGGTGTCAGGCAGGTGTGCAGGGATAATTCAGCGCCGTCCCTCGCACCCACTCGAGTCGCGGCCCCTCGGGCCCAGTCTGGACTGGGGCTCGCATCGCAGCGACGCTCCCGCACCTCCGCCACTCCGCCACTCCGTCCCCGGCGCGCTTCTTCCGCCACACCGACTTTCCGTTTCCCCCACACACAACCTTGTGGGTCGCAACCCGTCCCAAGATTGTTCCGGCCCGGGCACGCGCCCAGCCGCCGGGTCGGTCTGGTCCGGGTGTACACAAGGCGGCAGTCGCCCCGCCCAGCCTTGGGCGTAAAGCGGGCATCACACAGGCTTGCGCGCGTGCTGGGTGCGTGCTTGGCGGTGTGGCGATGCCGAAGTTTGTCCAAGGCCAGTTCAGCACCGAGGTCCTTCGACGGTTGAGTCGCCTCGTCCCTCGGAATCACGGCGGAAGCCACGTGGGCTCTTAAACCCCGCCCAAAGATTAACCGGGTAGCGGATTACGTTAGTACGGCATGCCCGGCAGAGATCTGCTATCTCCGCAGGGAACCGTTGATGAACTCGCACCATCTCATCTTGTATTGAGGAACAGGCACCAGTTGCGAGTGCCGAGAGCTTGGCACAATGACGCGTCTGGCGTCCAAGCGCACATCCGCGTTCCGCTTGGAGCACGGCACGGCGCGGGGCATGTCCGAGGGGTGCGGGCTCTCCGATGCTGTGCTGCATGACGCAGACTGCGCATCCCTCGGCGCCGCCCGACTCGGACAGCCGCGGCGATCAGCTGATCTGCCGCATGGCGTGCGTTTGTTGGAGTCGGGGGACGTGCCGAGCACGTGGGGGCCATGGTCGGCCTGACGTCACCCGCCCGTATCGCAGTCTGCCAAATGCGCGGAATGCGTGCAGGCAGCGACTGGTTCTGCCTGGTGTATCGGCGACACTCGGCATTCCAGCCCATCACTCGATGGCGTGGAACGAGAAGCCACTGTGCAAGGGGGACCGGGGACGATGTGTTTCTAGTGCCCAAGGGTGCATTCCGAGGCCCGGAATGGGATCGTGGGACGTCTTTGTTGGTGCGGGTGGGGTACGGGCCTCGTTTCGGCGTGGAGCTGGGAGCGATATGGGGCGCGAGCATCATTCTACTCGGCCTCGGGCACTTGGAGGGAGACTACTTTGTGATGATGGCATGGAATGAGTAATGAGGGGGAGAGTGAGAGGCTTCGGGGTCGCAGATAAGGACAGTATGACGGATGGGTCGTGGGAGCCGAGGAAGATCAGAGTCAATTAGCGCACTAATACACCGAATCCCCGAGTGAGCCTGACACTGATCCACGTTTGGACCTCCCGCTTGTGTCGCATCGCAAAGCGTAAGGCAGTCCATCTCCATGGAAGTGGGGCGACTGGAGAGCGCAAGGAGCGGCGCCAACTCTCAAGGTGCACTGGGTGGGGGTGAACACTTAGATGTTAGTGCAAGAGCTTGAGCTACGTCGAGGGTTCAATATTCGGTCACCGAGATAGGACGAGCGGCACCACTTTTGCGCATGCAACAGTCACGATGTGACCTGTCCATGCTGTCCAACAACTATCTTCATCTCTCCCTTCTCCTCCCAGCCCCGAGACAGCGCCCCCTTCACTCTCCTCCTTACCACTCCCTCCCCCACTCCTCTCCTCCTTCCCGGCCAACCGCTCTCCCCATTCACGCCCCCTCATCTGTCCGAAGACCTCGCCCATACGCGCGCGCTCGGGAGCGCGGGGACTTTGGATAGCGCCATCCATCTTCCATAGCCTGCCGCATTGCCTACCCGTTCAGAAACCGCGAACCGAAACCGGAAAACGCCCACCGCCCTGTTGGGGGTTGGCTCGCTTATCCACGGCCCTGCACGGGCTCCAAGTTGGCCGGGAGGCCTTGCTGGATGTTTCGAGCTTGCTGTCCTGTGTCACGCACCTCACACCCACCCCCTGCCTACGGAGCCATCCCTGCGCGCCGCGCCGAGGGTGAGTTGGCACGCGGAGAAGGGTTGGCAATCCGTAAACCCTCCATGTCTGTGGCCATGCAGTTGCCGTGCGGGTTGAACGGCAGGGGTATAATAGGGTCGCTGTCGGTATCCTCGATGCCTGTGTCTTCCATGATGACCGCCCCTGTGACTGCTACTGTGACCGTCCTACCCCACTCGTCCGTCTCTCGGCTGGAAGTGGGAGCTCAGTGGTGCAGATCGTGCTCGAGGCTATGCTGTCGCCGAGGGAGGGGCTCCGGCCTATGCCCATCCCGCGATGCAATGCATCGGTCGGCGCCGGAGCTTGGCGGTTGTCCACCGCCCTGCGCCCCTTCCCCCCCGTCCCCCTTCCGCATCGTCTCCCGACCCCTCAACCCTCCTCGAACTGCCCAAGCATCCGCCTAGAGAGAACCAGCACTCCGAGCTAGGCGCCTGGAATTTTGCGTGTCTCGATGCATACCAGCGGGATGCGTCCGGGAGCGGAACGCTGCTGGTGCACCTCCACCCCCACCTCCACCTCCACCTCCACTTCCATCGTCCTCACCCACATTCTCCACCCTCCGAGGCCCCATCGACAACGACGAGGAACTGCGCTGCAGGTCTCCAGCAAAGGCCCCCCGTGTTCTCCAAGTGGCCAGATGCTGTGAGTAATTTTTGCCTGGCACCAGCATGCGTTGAGGCATGGCGGGGGATGTTGAAGCGGGCGACACACCTCCACCCTCCGATTCACGCGACCGCCTCCTCCCTGGCTCAGCCTTCGGGCCTCCATACACGGCCCACCAGCCTGGTATGCCCAGGTGTACGGGGGAGGCCTCACGACGCGTGCCGCATGTCCGCCGTGGCATACCACAGCAGCAGCCCAAGTGCCACCGCTCTCCCGGACCACATTCCTCGCGTCCACACTGCCAACAGACATACCCGACCGCGATCGCATGTCATCGCCGTTGGCCATGTCCCCCGTGCGAGCGAAACGCGGGGCTGGGCTTGGGTGATTTTGGTTAACGCAGGCATGCGGCGTCGCGCGATCGGCGGCGTCCCCACTCATCCTTGCCCTGCACTGTCACCTACTCTCCACAGATGGCACACGGAGTGACGACAGCGACCAGCACCCCAACCTTGACGATGGGAAGTATCTGGTCCTTGGAAGGGGGGAGCTGCGCTCTCGCGCCCGTAGCATAGCGAGGACGATCCCCCGTCCGTTTTGCACCTTTCCACACCCGCCCTTCTGCACATCTCTCCCCTCCCTCCATGACACAGGACTCCAGTCCCAGCGATAAGGGGGAGAGACATCTCATTATCGGGCGACCTCGTTAGGGGCCTTGGCCCACCCGTACCCACGACTCTCCTTCCCCTCCCCCTCTCTGCGAAGGCCTCCAGATTGTTCTGCCACCTTGCAGGACTGCCACCTTGCGCCTCGGGGACCACCGCCACAACACTGTCCCATGCCACGCTGTGCGACACCAGGCGCATGGCCAGAGGTGGGAGCCCGTGGGGTTATGTGAGGTGGGGCCGTGGGAATCACCCAGCCGGTGGGCCGAACAAGGTGCGGGGTATGCGACATGCCTCCGTCCTTGCAAGTGACAGCATAGAGCGTGGCGGGTGTGCACCACCGCGCCATGGAGGAGAGATGCGGCGTGCAAAACTTGCAAGAGCAGGACTCACCAACTAAACTCCTGGGGGGCGCGCAGGCAGGCCGGGCTTGTACGAGCAGATAGCTGGGCGAGAGGACCGGCGAGGCCCAGCGAGGAGCAGGGTAGGGGTAAAGAGGGGGCAAATGCCGGAGATGGAAGCTGTGTGTTTGGTTGAGGGGGCGAGGAGGTGTGCACGGCGCAAAACAGTTTGGAGAGTTGAGGACACTGGCAATGGGCAGCCTGACACCTGCCCCTGCCGACATTCTGTCTGCCTCCAGAACTGGATCACCTAACGACAGCTTTGCAGCTTGGCAAATAGCGATGGGCGACGCGACCTCGACGCCAATCCATGGCCACGGCACGTATCCAGCTCTCCCAGATCTGGCGGCGGAGACTGGAGATGGTGAGTAGTGTAGTATCCTTGGTTGGTGCTGATGTCAGCAACAACCCTGAGACCTCAACATCCCTCCGACATCGCGTCTCGCACCGCGCAGCTTCCACCAAGCCTTGGGCGCATCGACGTACGGATACATGATGGGGCGCGATCGGGCAGTCGTTGTCGATTTGGCAAGCGGCCACATCTAGGCAGCACCGAAGCGAGGTTGGTGAACGTTTCCAGAGGGTTGCTCGCGACCCACCCCCTCTCTGCATCACGCGGTGCCACAATGCCTCACCTCTGAGGCTTGCTGCAAGCTCCCACCCTATGCTTCAACAGCCCCACGCGAGCCATGAGCCACCAACGTTGGACCGAGAAGGACGATAGCCTCCGACCGGGCCGAGCTCGGGCCCATTGCGCACGACACTCCGCTCCCTCGGCGCCTGCGCTCACCTGAGCTTGGCGGGCGGACCGCGGCCAGCGGCTCGCTCCCTCGCCCTTCGGACAGAAGATTATCCGGCCCAGCGGACTGGCGCGTCACAGTGACGCACTACAGGGAGGCCGCCCATCTCCTGCTGACGCCAGTGGGCTCTTCCGGCGTGCACAAGAGGCACCGTTGGGGCCGATGAATGGAAGCCAGGCGTGCATCACGAGACGCCACACTTCGGACGTCATAAACGGGGGGCGGTCGTACCACCAAGGTGGGACCCAAACACTTGGGTGTCAGCGACACGCCAGCCTGGCACCGGCCCTGGTCCCTGGCGAGATGAAGGCCCGCCACTGCCCCGCGCACACCTGCCAAGCTGGCACTGACGTCGTTGGTGGCAAGCAGAGGAGAGCATTCCGCTGCCCCTCGCATCCCTTCTGCGCCACTTTGCGCCCCGTCGGCATCCCGCTGCCGAGGTGACCGCCCACCATGTGGCAGCGCGCCTCTGCGAGCACCGCTGTTTGCGGCGGCCACACGGGCAGGCTGACCACTTCCGAGCAGGAGCCGGCGGTTAAACCGCCTGTCACTACGCCACCTTTCATGCTCTGCATGCGTCCCTGCTTCGCCGTCTGCGCGCGCCCCGCCCGCCCAACTTGGCCGCCGGGCTCGCGATCCCTCTCGGTATCACTGTGAGGCGCGGTCCGCCGGCTTTCACTATGGAACCGCAGGCCGGGCATGTACTCGCACCGAGAGGGTTCCGCGGGTCCAATGCACGACTGGCCGTGGCATCCCGGCGGCCCAGCAACTCGCCGTTGCCACGCAAAAAGTGGAGAAAGTGGGGGTGGGGGTGGGGCGAAGAGGCGGGGCGGAACCGAATACGGGAGCCGAACAAGAGCCAAACAAGCTTACCCTCGGCCCGACCTGATTGGTTGTGGCACTGACGGTGTGGCATCGCGGCAGGGGGGTGCATGTAGAGATCTGCAGTACGTATGCGAGGTGATTGTGAGTGGCATAATTGTGCGTGGGGACGGTTGGAGGGTGGGAGTATGGAGACGGTGCCGGGGTGTCCGGGGCGGAGGGGAGGGGCAGGGACTCGCCGCGGGCCGAGATCCCCGTGAGCCTGACACTGGTATCGTGGGGCTCGCATGCACGGAGCAGATGAGCTGGCCACATCTGGGTCGCTGGTACCTCTGCCACTGGTGCATGGGCCGGGTCGGAGCGCACTGCAAGGATAGCGTATGCGGTATGTAGAGTACGGGTGCAGACGCCGGAGGATCGGGGGAGTCCTACAGGTGGGGTCTGTGCCAGGGGTGATGCCGGAATCTCGGGGTTATTGTTAGTCTCAAGGTGTGCAGAGGAGCAGTGTGTTGTTGCTCATCCCATACTCGCCTTGCCACATTCCGTGAGCCAACCAACGTTCACAGGCCACAGGCAAACAGATCCACGGATCGTCCACCTGCCACACCCACCCGTCCTCTCCCCGCCTCGCCCGGCACGCGCATCCGGGGACGCACAACCTGTTGCAAGCCTGCCCACCCAACTCCGCAGCGGCCAAACACCCAAGTCGAGCTTGCAAGGTTAACCGGCGACCGAGATCGAGCAAAACACAGGTTCACAAAATAATACATGTATCACGGGCTATGGTGCCCAAGAGACTATGCACAGCGGCTGTATGCAGGGGCAACCATCTATTGCGTCTATGAAACATCCGTCCAGCCCTCAACGAGCGCCTCGACGCCGCTAGGGTCCATCGCTCCCCCACTGCTGCCGCTCCGCTGGACAGCCTGCACTGCTGCGGCAACGGCGTCGCGGGCCCGTCCGTTGTAGTCGTCCATACCCGATCCGGGCCACATGCCCACCTGACCGCTCGCCCACATCCATGGCTCTCCGGGGTCGCGAGGCGCGTGTCCCCGGCGCGCGAGCTCATTGGGCAGGGTGAAACGCTGGTGCGACGGCGCGACGTGTCCCAGTCGAGTGCCAGAGCCACCCTTGCCCGCTGCCGCCTGCTGCGACGCCGGTGTCGCCCGCATGGCTGCCTGCGCAGCAGAGATGGTGTCCAGGCGGCGATAGATCTGGTCTAGGCGGTCGGAACGCCATGTCGGCGACCGCACCTCCAGGACTTTCTCGCTCACGCCCTCGGCCCATCCGCCCTTCCCACTCTTACTGCTCCCACCTTCGGGGGAGCGGGCCTGCAGCATCTCCATCCAATACCCCTTGCGCTGCCCATCAAGGCCGTCCTCGTCGTCTGCATCCTCGCCGGGGCTCGAGTACTCGCTCGACATGTAATCGATGTGGAGGGCAGAAGGGGGGAGGTGAACGTCACCGAACGACGGGTCCTGGGCTGCCTTTGCGCGGCGCTTTTGCTTCTGATCCGGTTAGGCAAAGCTCGTTGGACGCGCAACGTGTCGGCGTAGACTCACCAGATCCTTGCGGGCCCATCGCCTTCGGTTCTTGACATATTTCTGCTGCTTCTTGGCCTGCTTGGGGTCGACATCGGCCAGGTATCGCTTTGCGAAATTCTGGAACGCGGTGCGGGCCGCGGCCTGGGTGTCAGTGGATTGGTCGCGGCCGGCTCGCGAGGAGAACAGGGTGTTGGAATGTCATGCAGACATTACCTGGGGAGGCAGGACACCAAACATACCTTGACGGTTTCTGGCTCAAGGTCCTCCGGAGGAACCTTGTTCCATTGGTGGAAGTTTGTCGCTTCGTTGATAAAGATGGCCACAACCCGGTCCAGCCACTGTCCATGTCAGCTTGCGTCCCTGGTGAAGAGAATGCGAGGCAAAATGCCTGGACAACGCAGGGTAGGAAGGAAGGCGAGCCATACTCATCCCACCCACCTCTGCCTCACGGTGCCCACCCAATGGCACAGCTACACGAGGCGAGTCTCTGTCGCCACCCACGGGGCGTCGATGGATACCTGTGACACCCTTCCTCACTATCGCCGCGTCCCACATGCCG
>JAMALN010001065.1:0-12199 GCA_023630115.1 Cutaneotrichosporon sp. PK4640 | reverse complement strand
CAAACTCTGTCGTCCCTCCATGGCCCTATTCCAATTTCGTTCAACTCAACCCTGGGCGGCACACGTCAGATGAACCATTTTGTTCACCCCAGAGGACCCACTGGGACCCATTGTGACCATTGGTGACCGCCACCTACCAAACGAGCCACACATACCACGCCAGGTATTGCCCAATCGACCGATTCACTCTCGCTTCCCGTCTCCGATTCGAGCCACTCATCTCAAATTGCCCCATGACCCATTTCCAATCTCTAAAACCCCGCTACCCCCGCCCCATGTGGCACTTCTGCCACGGAGTTGGCTCGACCTCCGCAACCAAGCCCTCCACTTCGACGGCCACCATCTCGATGCGTGCTCTGACAACAGAGGGTGGTGGCCGCTACAACCAGCGACCACCACAGCACCTTCTACGAGCACTATGGAGGCGGCGAGCGGAGCGGGGCTCCCTGGGGGGGGCCCAGTCCCATCTGCACCCATGATGCAATCCAGCCGGTTGCTGCTGGCCAAAGCCATGACGACCAGCGGCAGCGGTGGAATGTCGTCTGAACCTTGAGTCTGGACGTCGCTAGCGAGCGAGTGCGTCGATGCAGCAAGGAATGACGGTGGCGGTGTGGGTGTGGGGAAGGTGCAAGAAGGTGGGGGGAGGTGATGCGCTGGAAGTGCGTAGGTGGGTGGGTGGCTACCTCGCTGTGAGGAGCGGGGAAGGGAGAGCAGGCTTGAGGAGCGTTGCGCGGCCGGCCATTGTGGTGAGCGATGATTTGGTGGTATGAGTGAATGAAAGAACAGTGACAAGAAGAGAGGATGGAGAATGGTGGGTGTGCGGGTGGGGGGTGGGAGGGCAATAGAGAGAAAGGTGGACGGGGGTGGGGCATAAAGAGGATCAGACGAGAGGCTAGGCCATGGCCCTTGTGGGAGCGAGGAGAGGAGAGAGAGGATTGAGAGGAGAGGAGATGCGCCCAAACCAGCTGCATCGACGCGAGTGGAGCAAGGTGGAAGCAAGGAGTGAAGGGACGAGGGGGACGAGGCGAGAGAGGAGGCAGGAGGAAGGCAGGTCAAAGAGGGACATGATGCACGGCCCTTCCGCCTTTGTGTTAGGTGTGCTCCATGCTTACGCCGCCGGCGAGGGGACGGCATTACCACTGGGGGTTAGTGGGATGTGAGAACAGTTGCGCATGAGCCGAGAGGCGAGAGGATTGAGGGGAGTCTAGCCAGGGGAAGACGAGTTGACTCCAAGCCACACACAACGACGTCTTCCGAGCAGCATGACCGCGGTACCGGGCAGGCCGGCAAGGGAGAAGGGCGGGGTGCTAGGGATTGTTGTCTGGTAGGTTGCATGGTTTGGCGTGGGCGTGGTGCGGTGCGGTGCGGTGGCCGGTGGAATGGTGGCCAGCCAAGGGGTCGCTGTATTTTGTGGATGCGGTACGGGGGCCACGGGGACGGAGGATTTCATGGGATGATGCGTTGTGGAGGGCACAAGAGGCGCAGCCCAGGCGCAGGTTCAAAGGGGCGCGGACGAGGCGGCGCGAGATAGCGGCGGCGGTAAAGGAAGCAATAGTGCCATGGCCACGAATGCATGGGAGAGGGGAGGGGGTAGAGGGGTAGAGGGGCCCAGACGCCAGTACGCCAGACGCCAGTTGCGCCAGACGAGGGATAGCGCGCGAGCGGCGAGTGACATTTGAGATGGAGCACTAAGACTGCACAACTGCATGAGACGAGAGAGAGAGGTGGATCCATCGACCCCCAGGACCGCAGCAAGGATGATTCTCATTCTGCCCCTTGGACACCTCTTCCCTTGTCGTTGGATGCCTTGGCTCGTGAATCCTTGGTCCCAAACCCCACCATTGGCACATGGCGCAGGTCCAGGTGTCGAGGAGCTGAAGCAGAGCGTGGCATGCAGGCAAAGGCCAAGCCCGCAGGTAGTTGGGTAGACCCGTTGCACAGAGCCGCAAGCCGAACCGGGGGGAACGGGGGGGTGGGGGGGGGAGACGGGGCAGCTGGAGGAGGGTAGAGGGTGTGCGAGGGCTTGAGGGAACGGGCCGCGAACAGAGATGATCTGCGCCCATTTTGGTTGGGATGAACCCTGGAAACGTTGGCTCCAGGTCACCTACGTTGGGTGGCAATGCCCAGTCGGACGGGCCGATTTGCCTATCGCCCTTGTCGTGGGAGCATCAATGAGCCTGACCTGACGGCGGTCGGCTCGGCCAGCGCAGACACCGCGGGCAAGGGCGAACCGAGGCGATTGCGAGCAGTAGTAGTGACACTCAAAGGGGGCATGTCGGGGCCTGGGCGTTAGACTGTGGCGCACATGCCCACTGTCCTCCTCCGCTCTCGTCGTCTGGTACTTGGGATCTCGGGCACGCTTTCCAGGACCGGGTCGACGGTGGGACCTGACAGGATGAAACCGAGGTGTGGACTGAGCCAGTCACTGCGACTTGGCACCACGGCCAGGCCTGCGCTCGGGGTGGAAGGCTCAGAGGCTCCCGGCTCCTGACGTTGGGCATGCCGTGGACGTGGGACATGCGTGCGGAGGCGCAAAGGCGGCACAGCGGATTGTTGGGCTACGGCACGCACCGCGGCAAGCGGCAAGGCAACGGCAAGGCTGAATTTCGCGGCTGGGCGCTGACGTGCAAAGGGGGCGGTAAGGCCAGCAAGGCTAAGGGCTGGGGTGCCATGGTGCCAGTCGCATGCGCCACGCCAGGCCCAGATGAACCTCGGAATACCCTTGATATCCGACACCAATTAGCGGCAGATCGCGTGAGGGCGTGAGGATCGGGCATGTATCCAGCTGTTCTGCCCTCTGGCTCCTATGGCTCTTCGTGCAAGCATGCTTCCTGTCGCGCTGTCGAGCCTGCGTTCCCCGCCACAGTACACGACGCAATGCAATACTCAAAATTCTAGGTCCTGCGTTCGCGAGCCGAGATACCCGCACAGCAGCCGGCCCATGCTCATGTTCCAGGATCGGACAAGGTGGGGGAAGGGAGGACTGGGCGCTTTGAGGTGCTACGGATGGTCAGTCACACCCCACTCGTCCTCGCACCAGTGTCAGGCGCGCAAGGACAAGGAGCCGCGGTGGGTGCTGCCCATCCGCCATTCGCTGTCAAGCCATCTGTTGCTGTGACAGTGATCGCATTACCCTGCGGCGGGGGCGTTTGAATGCATGAAGCGGAAGGAGGCCCAAGGAGGGGCACGAGGTGGGCGTCGTGGGTGTTGCAGGTGAGGTTGGTGTCCTTGGGATCCTTTGGTGGATGTAGATGGAGTGAAGGTAGAAGTGCCCTTGTTCTTTAAGCTTCAGGGCTCAATCTGTGGCCCGGTGCCGTCAGGTTTGAAGTAGGCTACCATCTCTTTGGGTTATCGGCCTCGTCCACCTCTCTTGGCTCTCTTTGCTCTCCTCGCTCTCATGATCCACCTCTCGCTCCAATTCTCCAAAGTGTGACTTGTCAAAGGACCAGTCTCAATTCATCATCATCGCCCGTGGCTAGTTAGGCTGCACGCTGACACACTTGACCTCACTGACACCTCTCCTCCTTGGTCACGTCCCCCTTCTCGTCGAAGCTAACCCAACTGACGTTGAGGACGAGGACGATCCAGGACGAGGGCCGAAGCAATCAAGATGCGACGGTGCCCCACCGGTGCCTGGAATCCTGAGCCACAGGACCGGGTTAACTCTTCTTCTCCTGCACTCTGGTCTCTCCGCCTCTCCACCGGCCACTGGACGCCAGCCCTTTCAGCGCCCAGTAGTCACTCACAAGCCACAAGCATCAGATCACGAGGGCGTCGCGGGCGTTTCAACCACGCCTTGGATCACACGCCAACCCCCCTCCGCTGCTGCGCAGCCGCAAGTGCGCATCCCCAGCGTGACACAAAGCAAGCACCACAACATCAGCGAACAACTCTGCACTCTTCATCTCTCACACATGTCTCATGGTCCATCCTTGTCGTCCTGTGCTGGCCAGCTTGGCCAGTGCAAAGTGGACACCCCTGAGGCGATCCGGTGGAGGTGGAAGTGGGTACGGCAAGTTGTGCCGGCTGAGCGCGTCATCCATTAGCGTGCCTAGAAACGGCACGGAACCTTTGGGTGGAAGTGTCTGCCAGTCACTTCCATTGGCTTGCCCGCCATTGCCTGCCCTCACTGCTCCGCTCCATTGCTCAGTCCTCGCACTCGCACTCCCCCTCAACACAACCATGCCCAGCCCATGACTACCACCACCTCGACTCCACGAGCCGACTCGCAGCGTCAACCAGTACCCGTATCCCCTTCTGGACCATCTCTCAGCAGCGCAACCCCCGGTCTGCCAGGGAAGGCAGCCGCGTTAACAACCCACCCAAATGCCCCACTCGACTATGGGCCGGCGACGAGCTCGCTTGTTCAGAAGCAGGGCGAGGAGGTAGCCATAGCCCAGCCGAACAAGGCGACGAGCGCCGGCGCGGCGTTCACCCGCTCGTTGCTACTGTTCATCGGTGCGTCCGAGGAAGGAGGGAAGGCGACGATCTGACCGCAGGCTTCCTGTTTCGCCGTCCCTCAAAGCTGTTCCGGCCTAATCGACGTGAGATTCCGAGGGAGAATTCATCTGACAGCAGTGGACACATGGGCTGGCCTGCGCAGGCTCGCCGAGAGCGCCGACCAGAACCTCTCGCCGGCCTTCGTGCGCGGCATCCTCAAGCTCAAGGGCGGGGTAGGTGGAGCGAGTTGCGGTGCTGACCCACAGCCCATGATCCTCGCAGGCGCGCTCCTCCCGCCGCTCCTCGTCAATACGACGCTCGGCTTCCTCCTCTTCTCATCGCACTCGTTCTTCTCTCTCTGGCTCGCGCGCATCCCATACTTTCAGCGCGGCGCTGAGTGCGACCCCGAGGACGAGGACGACCTGATCAACTTTACACGCCTACGCGACCCGCTCGGGGACATTGACGGCGACTACGGTGACAAGGTCGATGGCGCGCCAGACGAGGAGGAGATTACGTTCGAGACCATCATCCGCGGCCCAAAGATCATCCCCAAACACCCCACCCTGCTCTCCGCCATCGCGGGCGCTGGCGCTGGTGTGATTCAAGGTGCCGCCTTCACGCCCATCGAGAACGTCGTGCGGTGAGTAACTCGTGGCGCCCTGTGAAATGCCCACTAACGACGCAGCCTGGTTCAGCAGTCGGCTCAGTCGATTACTGCCGGTGTGGCACGGTTCTTGCGCCTGCCCACCCCGCAGTCTACGCAACTGCTCGGCCCTCCACCCTCCTCACCCCTCGAGGCCCTCCGCACCTTCTTTGCCCACGACACCTGGCACAAGTCGCGACAGTGGTGGACGGGGTGGCGTTGGGCAGTTGGCCGCGATGCGTACGTCGGAGCCGTGGTGCTGCTGACATCCAGTGCAAGCTACAGCATCTTCTTCGCCACGTTCGACATCACGCGCCGCGTTGGACTTCGTGTCAAGAGCGTGATGAGCCGGCGCGCCGGCGGTCCTGTCGACGGCAGCGCAGCCGACGCGGAGGACGAGGCGGCCGAGCTGCGCGCTGCGGCCGCCGCCCCGCCCTCTCAGACGCCGACCTCAGCGCGTCTAGCGCAGGCCGTCACGATCGTGACTGGAGGCGTCGTCGCCGCGCACTTTGCCGAGATCTCGGGCCGCCCATTCCGCGCGTGCCAGCGCTACGCGAGCACGGCCAAGGCTGAGCGCCTCCGTCTCCAAGAGGCTGGGAAGGCGGTGCCCGCCCGCTACCTGCATCCGATCAAATACGTGTGGCAGCATCACGGCATGCGTGCCTTCATGCACCGTGACGAGGCGCCGCTCGCTGCCAAGCACAAGGCCGAGGCGAAGGCGCAGGGCCCGCTGCGCGTCATGGCGCGCGTGGCGGGACGTGTCGTGTGGCGCGTCGCGTCCGTCGGCCCGTGGGGCATCGGCTTCCTCGTGTTCGCCTGGATCGGCGGCGAGGTGTAGCGGGTGGCCTCACTGTCGGGCGGCCAGCATGTCGTCACTGACGTCCGACCTCGGAACCGACAGCGCTCCCTAGACGTCTCGCAAAGGTACATGAGATCCGCGAGGTGGATGAGGCCACCCCCATCGACTCCGAGGACAAATGGAATGGTTGCGGCTTGGGTCGACTGCCCTCCCGTGTACACTAGATGCATAGACACGTTAGAGTAGTTTGCTTGTCGCTAGCCCTGCCCCCGGCTGGACGCTGACCGTTCACGCGAACCTCTTGAGGGCCGATCACACCGCACGAGCCTCACGCCAGCGGCACGCCTCTGAAGAGCCATCAACCGAGGGGAAGCGATCAGCAGCCCAGATGTGAACACGAGCTGCCACGGCGGGGCAAACAAAAGGCAGACTGGCGAATCGCTGGCGCTGCTCACTCCTTGACCCCGACCTCAAATCACCAAAAAGGTCTGCGCAAGCTTTCGCTCGCAGCCAGGTCATGACGGGGGTCGAACCCGCAATCTCCTGATATACTCATCGTAGTCAGACGCGATGCCATTTCGCCACACGACCAATGGAAGTCGGCATCGTGTGGTTGGGATACGTCGCGCCGAGACGCCGTCCATCGACGGGAAAGCATGGGAAGGGCGGAGGCGCGCTGACGGCATGGGTGAGGAGAGCGTGTGATGTTCAGAGTCGAAGCAAGCAGTGGATTGGCAGAGGGCGGCTGTGACCACTTGCGCGCTTGTTGTCGCGGCCAGCGGTGGCCGCGGGGTCGGGCGTCTGCAGCGTGGTTGTGATGGAGAGGGTACAATGGACGCACAGAGGTACTGGAGGTGCCGGTGGGCGTGCTCTCCTTCCTACCCTCCCGGATGATTGCACGTCTCGGGCGTGTGGGCGTGACCTGAATCTTCATCATGCCCATGTGGACCGCATTGGGGCTGAGCACCGTCGCGAGCTGACTCCCCGGCGCAAGGCTGATCTCGCGCTCTCTGCACCCGCATCCGAGTGGGCCCCTCACACCGACATGCGGTCGAGGCTCGACGTCTCGCCAGATCCGTCGCGCGAGCATGCCGTTGTCCGAATATTAGGCGCGGGCGAGGTGTCTACCCGGCCCGAATGGGTTGTGGCAGTGGCGAGTCCGCGCACCTGTCCATTGCCACAGCCTCGAGGCCACAGGTACAGGTGACCGCGATGAGTCCGGAACCTGTGACACTCAGTCGCGAGAGGATACAGAGAGACACGGTGTAGACTGGAGAGTCTCGGTGTCGAGAAGCCTGTGGCGTACCAGCCGGAGTGGTGTGAGCCAAGGCAAGTGGTCATGCAGAAGCGTGTTTGGGCCACGGCTGACTCTTGGTTGGAGTCGTTGTCTACAGCATCTCACGCCTCGCTCGCTCATGTGGCCCCTTTGGAACTGGAACTTCCGCAGCGGAGGCAGGTCGGACGGCGAGCCGGCACCAGCTGACGCGGTCAGCTCTGTTGTCAGAGGGTCCCGGCGCCCTCCGGCGAGGAGAGGTGATGGTCTGCAAAGAGACTGGACGCTATAGGAGGTGGGACGCGGGAGCCTGGTACCGTGCTGCTCATGAGTCAAGGTGCGCCGGGGTGGCCCGGTGCACGGAGCGTGGTGCCACACAGCTCAAGGCCACGAGCAGTGCCACGCCAGCTTCTCCTACCCCTCTCGGTCTTGAGTGTGCGCCAATGGTCAGCGCGCCGCTTGTGCTGGGCTCCTTCATCCTGCACGTTGTCCAGCTAGACACCTTCCCACGACAAACCGCATGACACCATACCCCACTGCTACACCCGCTTAGACCTAACCAAGCAATCCCCGCCATGCGTCTCCTGGACATCCCAACGCCTCACATGCACAGCCAGCGTTCCACGCGCAGTCTTCCTCCGCTCGGGGTAACCAAACCTCGACCGGCACAGAACCATCGGCGAAGTGGCGGAGTGGTTAACGCGGTTGACTCGAATGGCCTTCAACAGTCATCAATCAACTTCCTTCGGGAGCGCATGTTCGAATCATGTCTTCGTCGAGCAGCTTGTCTGCGATCATCTTTTGCTCCCTCTCCTTTTGGACACCGCCGCTTCCAGCGACGCAGCAAAGGTGCAGGGAGCCGGCACAAAAAGTCTTGCGGGCGTCGGCGCTCGCGATACAGGCCGACGAGGGGCCGTGCCTGACCTCGGCGGTGGACTCGGCGCTCAGCCGTCCCGAGGAGGACGACCGACTTCCGCGCCCGAGCGGGAGGCCCTCAACGTCTCGTACCTCGAAGTTCAGAGGCTGCTGTGCATCACGGGCATCTGCTTCGCCGCGGCCCTGTTCCTGCTCACGTTTGGCTTGACCAACCCGGCCCTCACGGACGAGCAGTCGCTGGCCCACGCGGAGCAGACAGACGAGGAGGCAGCAGCCATGCAGCAGCCGGGCATCGAGATGCGGTAGAGCGTCGGCGACGAGATGAAAGGTTAGGCTGTGATGCAGTCATTGGTGGGCAAGCTTTGGGTCATACGGGGGGGGTGGGGAGTCGGTGCGCCAGCGCCATCCAGTTGCGGCGTCGCACCTCCTACATGATCGCGCTGCATGTCCAACGACGCGTCGCCCTCGGCGCAGGCTGCCCAATAGACCTGGATGAGCTACACCCCGACGCGCACTCGCTTGTGCCACCGCTCCATCTCCACTATCTTCTCCAGACGACACACCACACCACCACCTCCGAGTCATCGCAGTCCCCACCCGCCTCGCAGAACCGCGTCACCTTGCCCTTGTAGACATCGACGTACGCCCTGCGGTCGGCGTACAGCCCCACCTCGTGGGCGCTCCGCGGTGATCCCCCGCTCGCGACGCGCCTGCGGGAGGGGGTGGTAGTCGGTCACCCCGCAGATCTTGGCGACCACCGGCCTAGAGTCAAGGGTGGCGGCAAACACGTCCCATGCCTCCCCTGCGAAGCGGAGCTTGCCGACCCTCAGCTCTGAGCATGGAGAGGGGACGAGGTGCGCAGACAAGAGCTCGTTGTCGAGAGCGTAGGTCCATGTCGAGTGGGCGCTCTGGCGGCCACGGAGGTCGCCTGGGTCGCCGATGGCGACGCGGATCTGGGACATGCGTGGGAGTTCTCCGAGCGTGATTCGAAAGGCGGCTCGCGTGTGCGGTGGTGAGGTTGATGCTTGAAATGGCGATGGCGAGGTGGATGAGTGAAGAGGAGATGGTTAGGGGAGGCGATGGGGCGCATGGGCGGATTGGCGACCTCAGAGGCTATGTACTGCCACCACACAGGCCGCCTCCACCACTCCACCCCACCCTCCATCACACCACCAAGTTCAACTTGCACACGTTCAACTCGCACACGTCCACCTTGCACACCCCATCCGTAAGCCAGCTGCACTCAGGCGTCAGCCAATGCATGCATGCAGACAATCATGGTGCGAGGCACACGCATCCCATCACAGACGCGCCTGGCTTGCGTGATGCAGGCACGACTGATTTCTGGGACACCACTGGAGCTAGATCTGCGACGCGCCCAACTCGCTCGTGTACGCGACTCATGCATCAGACGGGCTCTGCGGCGAAAACAGAGAGGTCCAGAACTCACGAAGACAAAAAATGGTAGCCCGCTACCCCCGAAGGGGAGACAGGCAGAGCCAAATATTGAACGAGTGAACCAGCCGAAGCCAGCACAAGGCAGGCCCCTCCACTAGGACTATGAGTCGCCGTGCAATGGTCGAGGAGCAAACCTCTCGGATGGCAGGATGAGGACCATTGAACCGAGCAAGTAAGGTAAGTATGGCCTCAAACCCAACAACTCCAATTTCAGCGCGGCGCCGGGGCACCGCCCCTCTGTCTAAGGCAAACCTCGTGTGGAGGCGTCCTCGTCCCTGGGTAAGTATGAAAACCCGGACTCACCTTGCCCTTCTCCTCCAATCACATGCATTAGCGGTCGGTCTGGCGGCCAAGGTTGACTCGTTAAATGGTGGACAGACTTGGTGGTGTTAGGGTTTGGTTCCGTGGTGGAGGTGGAGGTGGAGGCCGGTGGAGGTTGACCGTGGGTGGAGGTCAACCTCGAGTGACATGAATGGATGAAGGTCGAGGGCGAAGGTCGAGGTCGAGTGCTATGAGGTGGTATGTCGGGGGTGGGTTGAAGGGCGGCAGGTGGGCGGCGATCTATGCACCTTGGCTTACATGCTCGAGGTGCATGTTGGAAGAGCGGTGTTGTGATGTTCAGTGTGGTGTGGGGTGTGCCGAGGTGGGTGTAGAGTGGGGACTCGCATGCAGTGGGACTTGGTCGGGTGGGTGGGTCACTTGGGTCCGTGTACACTCGGGGCAGGTTGGAGAATGAGAGGAGCTGCGGTGATCAGCGTGACTCGAGGCAGTGAAGTGCAGTGGGGGGGGTGGAGGGAGAGGGGTGCCTCTGTGCAGACAAGCGGCGTCGGCGACGGCGATGAAGGTGAGGGCAACGACAGGCGGATAGGTCTGAACAGCTGGGGGTGGGGTGGCCTGGGTGGCCCCAGTGCCGGAAGCTGGGGCGTGGGAAACGGCTAGGACACTCCAGTGGTCCGCGCCAAGGGGCGCAGTCTCACTGTATGACTCAACCGGCCACCCCACCCACCGGCACGAGCACCGAGGCATGTATCGCCGAAGCCCGTCGGAGTCGGGGTATGGGAGAGAGAGGTACTCACAGGTAAGTCTGTCATTCTGATCAGGGCGAGTTGGCCGGCAAGTCCGAGGGTGGGAGAGAAAGAGTAGGGTGGCGTAGGAAGGGCTGACTCGACGCGTCAGCCGCTGACTGGCTGGCAGCCACCAGAAGAGAAGCGGACTCACCTCATCTGCATGCATGTGCTGCGTTCGGAACTGTCTGGCTAGCTGGAGTCGAGTCGGTCGAAGGAGCGCGGATGGGTAGAAGAGTAGAGAGTGGGTGGATGGAAGAGTCTACGGTGGATGGATGAATGAGTGAGTGAAAGAGTGAGAGGTGGGGGTGCGGTGCTTGGGTACTCTCCCTACTCTCCAGCTCAGTCAGCTGGCAGCTGACCTCTGCTCTGGCACCCATACAACGTACGAGCCGAGGGCTGCGGACGGGGCACAAAGGGAGGGCGAGAGGGGTTGGGGCGCTGGGCGGAGCGACACTGTGATTGCCGGAGGATCTCAGTGTGTCCCAGCGAGGCGGGGGGCATGATCCTCGCCCGTTACTTTGGAGGCGGCGAGAGAGATTGCGTGTGCTGGGGTCAAAGGAAGGGGCACTCGAGGCCTGTCGAGGTCCTGTGACCTGCCTGCGCCCGTCCTTTGCCAGCGTCTGGGGCGCCATCTGGAGTCGTGGCTAGTGCGCAACTTGCTGACCCGCTTGGCCCAGACAGAGGCAGGTTGACCTGGGAACCGCGGGACATGACTCGGGTCAGCATGTATGGACAGTTACACGGTGCGAGCTGAGGATGCGTGTGGCACACTGGAACGTGCCACACTCGGTGCGAGCGCCACCCGTCCTCGCCCCTGTGGATGTGAGTGTGAGCGGAGGAGCGAAGCGAGTCACCCCGAGGATGCCGGAACTGGCCGCTGCGCCTAAGTGTCTCCTGGGTGCTGGGGATGTAAGGTGCTGGAAGAGAGGTAAGCCGGCACAGTCGACGGAGGCAGCTCGTATCAGAGCCGATCTGATTACGTGCACGGCTCGCGCCTCTGCTCTCATGTCTCGCGTATGGTCGTGCGGCCAGCAGAGTGTGTGATCTGTGTGCTCGCACAGATCAGCGGGCTTGAGCACGGGGGAATGGACGGGGACGGCATGGTCTGCAGCCTGGGGTTGATTCTAAGCTGCGCGTTCCGTGGAGTCGCCGTGGAGTCGGCCTCGCCTCGCCTTCTGCCATCATGAAGCCGGCAGTGAGACATACATCATCATTCTACCTAAGCGAGACTCCTAGATAAATAGAAATCAGTGAGGGTGATGTGGCTGTAGCGTCCTCAGACTTGGCTGACTCCGGCTCACCATCATGCGGGTTCGCCTAAGGTCGCGCTAAAAAGCGCGCCTCGCCTAGCCTGCATCATCATCGGACTGCGACAGAAGGAAAGATGGGGAGGGAGAGGGGAAGGAATCATAAAACGAGATGGAAGAGTTCCAAAAATGGGTACCCAGAATAATACCGGTTCCAAAAAAATGTACCCATTCGCCAACCCATTCGCCACGCGCTCGAGGATGGTCGCAAAATGAAGCTCTCCTCGAGCACGCGGCTTGCTCGAGTATCGCTCACAATGAAGCTTTCAAGCAGGTAGGGCTTGGTCCGAGTGCGAGAGCCGTGTCGGACGGGCACTTTGGCTATGGGGAGGT
>JAMALN010001064.1:0-12207 GCA_023630115.1 Cutaneotrichosporon sp. PK4640 | reverse complement strand
GGCTCGGGCTCGAACCCCACGCCCGGCATGCTCCCGGCGTCCGTCTTCGCCGACGCGCCGATGATGGAGCCCCCCGCCACGGCCGGCGGGCCCGTCGGCGGCGAGCTCTGGAACCGCCTCCAGACAATGTACACGCCCAACCCGTGGTGGGGCGTGAGCGAGCCGGCCGGGCAGTACATCTCGGGCTCGGTGTCGACGACATCCGCCCCCGCCAGCCTCAGCACCGGCATGAGCGCGATGATGCCGGCCTCGCGGCCGACGTCGGCGCCCTACGCCGCCCGCATGCCCAGCCTCTCGCCGACGCCCGCCGTGCCCCGCGTCATGAGCGTGCCCGCGCCCGTGCCCATGCCGCAGCCCCCGCCCCCGATGCACGAGCACGAGATGCCGCCCCCGCCCATGTTCCACGAGTCGCGCTAGGCCCCGTTACCACATCATCCATACCCCAGCACAGGGCATACCCTGACCCATAGCATATCGTCTGTATTATACATGCCACCCTGCACTCGCTCCCGTGATGCGCCAAACGTAGTAAGGAGCACTTGGCGTTCCAGTCCCGGATGACGGCAGCCCCGGGGGGCCCTGCGGAGGATAGCGGCGTCTGAACATCGGGACGTACGTACCTTGTCATCGGTGAATGAAGAGGACGGGACGCCCGGGAATCTCGGGCGTGGAAACTCCCATGGTCGCATCTGCAGGTAGGGCTTCCATGACTCGCAGTCGCCCACGCCCCAGAAATGGCCATTCTGGCCTTGCGCGCTCTCAACTTGATGCGTCTGCGTCGCCCACAATGCATATCCCCAGTGTGTGTTCTCGAGCGGGATTCGAACCCCCGCCATGCTTCCTTACACTCAGCCAACATGCGATCATGACCCGTGGCGGATACGGGGGATACGGCGCCTAGGCCAAACACTAGCCGCATCGAAGACGCGCCGGGGATCTCGGGCCACGCACAGTTTAAGGTTACACGGTGTGTGATCTCGGAGGCAGCCCCGATGCGGTGTCGGCCCGGGCCTGGACCTGAGCGCCGTAACTGGCCCGAGCCCGCTCGCTTGATACTGTGCCTCCGACGGTTCCGCTCACCGCCTCGCTCGCTTGGCCGATCACGTCGATGCAGTGGTGATACATTCTAGGTCTAGGTCTACACTACTCGTCCATCATGGCGAAGAAGCTGTCCAGCGCGCTCTTGTTCGCCCCGCTCCGGCTCATACCCTTGGCCAGGCGGTTCGCCTTCCCCTTCCTGCGATGCACATGCTGCGGCGGGGGCACCTCGAGCCCGAGCTCCGCGGCGATCGCGCGCGCGCGCCCCTCCATCCCCTCCACCGGCCGCATGTCACCCTGCAGCCCCCGCAGCTCGGCGGTGAACACCTCGCCGTTGCTCCCCTGCGCGCCCCGGAGGCGCGCCATCTCAATCATCCCCTCGACCAGCTGCCGGCGGAGCGGGCGCACAATGTGGTCGATCAGGAGCCAGCGCGCACGCCCCTCCCCCTCGGCCATCTGGCCGCGCCAGCGCTCCGTGTCCCACAGATCTGACGAGTCGATCGGGATCGGCGGGGGCTTGTGCGCCGCCCGGGCGGTACGCCGCGCCTCGGCGAGCTCCGTCGCCCAGAGCGACTGCTCGAGCCACTTCCACTCGGGGCGGGTGAGCGCCGCCCCGGGCGCGGGGAGGAGGACGGGGTGCCCCGCGGCGGTGGTGCGCGCGGCGCGGAGGAGCGCCGCGCACAGGATGTTGACGGACTGGTGGTTCATGAGGTGCGTGTGCTCCTCGGCGAGCACAAAGATGAGCGGGAGGTCGGGGGAGGCGACATGTGCCGGCGCCGGGATGGGCTGCCGGCCCGGGGGGGACCACGGGGGCGAGAGCGCCGCCCAGTCCGTCCGCGCGCGCTTGGGGACGAAGGACGCCGCCGAGAGCAGCATGTTCAGCACCTCGGTTGTGAGCTCGCCCTCGAGGATCGTCGACGCGAGCGGGCGGTACGAGCTCGGCGGGTACTCGCGCAGGAGGCGGAGGAGGGCGACGTACGACTCGGGGATGGGGGTGCGCGGCGGGCGGTGGCCGGCGACGCTGGCGGCGACGCTCTGCCCCGCGAGGAGGGCCCACACGCCCGACGCGGTGCCGACGTTGCCCGCGACGCGCTCGGCGTTGAACCACGTGTTCAGGAAGGGGTAGCGGAAGTGGTACTTGTCCTCGCGCGCCTTGTCGGGGGCATCGAGCGCGCGGCCCAACGCGGCGATCGGGTCCGCCGCGACGGCCACAGAGGCCTCGTCCCCGAGGCCCGCCACGGGCGCGAGGAGGTTCCCGAGGTCGGCGGCGAGGCGGTGTGGCACGGCGCTGCCCAGCCGCCGTCCCACGCGGCCCAGGTGGCCCGCGCCCTCGTCCAGCTGCGAGCGGAGCCACAGGCTCATGGCCGCTGTGTAGCATTTCGTGATGGCGCGCGCGTGTTCGCCCGGCCACGGTTGGCCGGCGGCAATCGTGCGCTCGCGCTTCATGCGCGCCGCCACGCGCAGGTCGTTGAGCGTGCGCATGGCGCCGCGGAAGTCTGCGTGCGGCATGTGTGCCAGGATGACGGGGAAGAAGAGCTCGGGGCTCCACTCGATAGTGGGCACTTCTGTGAGCTTCGGCGTCGTAGGAGCTGCTGGAGCCGAGCAAGCGCCAGCCGAGGGGATAGCCGGCGCGCCCTTTTCCCGCACGGCCGCGAGGCTCTGCCCGATCATGGCCCGCACCGCGTCGGGCGGGACGCGCTGCTCGTTGACCAGCGCCACCGCGAAGATGTAGATGAGCTCGGCCGTCATCTCGGCGGGCAGGATGGGCAGCAGCTCGCGGATGACGGGGCGGAAGTTCCTAGCGGCCTTGAACGCCGTGATGGCGCCGGCGACGGTGAAGGGCACGCCCTCGGCCGCCTGGCGGCGCACGAGGTCCAGCGCCGGCCGCCCGCCGAGGGGGTGCTTGAGGAACTCGCGCAGGAAGCGCCAGTACGCCTCGGACCGTTCCTCCGTGTTGCCGGCCTGGCCGTCGAGGAACTCGTGGGCCGCGCGCAACGCCATCCCCACGTCGTCACCCTCCCCCGCGAGGTGCGTCTCCATCCAGCGGCCGTGCTCAAGCGCGGTGCCGTGTGGGCCCACGTACGGCTCGGAGGGCGCCTCGATGTCGACCTCGACGGTGTAGTCGCCGGGGGTGTCGCCCTCGATGTCGATGTTGATGTCCAGGTCGAAGGCTAGGCCGCGTTGGGCGGAGGCGTCGTGCGCCGACGAGTAGCGGTAGGGTGACTCGGCGGGGGCTGGGATCACGCTGGGCGGGGCTGGGGCGGCGACGCCGGGAGATGGAGGCTCAGTGGGCCGGGTTGAGGCGAGGTGGGCCCCATCACCAACTGGCGGCCGGGGCGCGCCCTCGATCCCACCCCGCTCTTCCGCCTCCATCTCCTCGACGCTCTGGCCCGGTGCGGGAAAGTTGTAGATCTCCGTCTCGACCTCCTCGCCATGGACGAGCCGCCTCTCCTTGCGGACGGTGTAGTTGGCATGCGGCGATGGGCTGTAGTCGGCCTCGTTGCCGTCGTCGTCCTCGTCGGCGGGCTCCGTCTCCGTGACCGCCCGCCCGTCGACGACGCGCACGGCCTTCTGGACATTGGGCTGCTCCACCTCCACCTCCCACTCCTTCCCCTCCTCAGCCTCGCCATCCTCCTCAGCCTCGCCGAGTTCGGCACGCGAGCTGGCCAGCAGCGCCTCGATCTCGCGCCGCGCGCGCTCCTCCATCGCCGCCATCTCCTGCGGCGTCTGGAAGACGGTGCGCTCGACCTCCTGCCCATCGATGATTTCGGTGTATGTCGTGCCGTGCTTCAAGTGCGAGCGGGTGCGCACGCCGCGCACCGGCGACAGTATTGGCGGCCTCAGCGGTCGCCATCGTGAGAGTCGAGACCAGCGCAGCATGGCCGCGCTGGAGCGGCGGAAACAAGAAGATTATGACGGAATGGGTGTTGTCGAATTTTGAAGTGGAGGTGGGTGGCAACTGACCATCACGTCTGTGCCTGTCTGCTCGTCTGGAGCGTCGAAACCATGCATGACAAGACCAGAGGCCCGGACTAACAACCTATGCATCTACAATTTTGTGTGCTGTGCGTCTAGAGGAAGCCCTTCTCGACGGCGAGCTCGGCGTTCATGACCGAGCTGGTGGCGGCGCCGAGACGGACGTTGTCGAGGAGACACACAAACTTGACGTCGAAGAGGTTGCACTCGCGGACACGGCCGACCGAGACGCACGCGCCGGCGTGCAGGTCGCGGTCGAGGCGGGGCTGCGGACGGTCGGGGGCGTCGTGGAGGACAATGGCCTGCGCCGGCGCCGAGGGGCAGCCGAGCGTCTGCGCGTCCGTGACGTACTCGGCAAAGGCGGCGCGGACCTCGTCGATGCTGGGCTTGTTCTCGGCCGCAAACTCGACCGAGACACAGGCGAGGTGCCCGTCAATGACGGGGACGCGGTTGCACGCCGCCGACACCTTGAGGGGGTTCTTGGCGTGGAGGTCGAAGCCCTCGTCGTTGGGGAGGAGGCCGCCGAGAATCTTGGACGTCTCCCACTCAATCTTCTCCTCCTCGCCGCCGATGTAGGGCACGACGTTGTCGAGAATGTCGAGCGACGACACACCAGGGTACCCGGCACCCGAGATGGCCTGCAGCGTGGTGGCCATGACGCGCTTCAGGGGGCCAAACTTGACCTCGAGCGCCTTGAGGGGCACGACGATGGCGGTCGTCGAGCAGTTGGCGTTGCAGAGGATGTAGCCCTTCTTGAGGCCGAGCTGTGCCTGCTGGTACCGCACAACGGGGAAGTGCTCGGGGTTGACGAGGGGCACCATGAGCGGCACCATGGGGTCGCGGCGGTAGTTCTTGGCGTTGGAAAACACGACAAGCTCGGCCTGGCGGAAGGCGGCCTCGATGTCGCCGGCGACGTCGTGGTCGAGGCCCGAGAAGACGATGCCGCAGTCCTGGAAGGGCGCGACCTCGCACGGCTGCACGATCATCTTGCGCACGCTCTCGGGGATCGGGATCGCCAGCTTCCACTTCGTGACCTTGGCGTACTCCTGCCCGGCCGAGCGCGACGACGCGCCGAGCGCATGGATCTCAAAGTACGGGTGGGGCGCGAGGAGCTCGATGAAGCTGGAGTCAGCGTGCTGCGTGGGCGGGGAGTGGGCGGCCTGCGCAGTGGTGGAACGGGGCGAGGTCGAGGGCGAGGAGGGAGCTCCTGGCCGCACTGACGAGCTGTGCACTGCGCGTGCTGTGCCGAGCGGTATGCCGAGCAAGCACGCCCGTCGACATGGCAGTGTCATCAACGCGCCCGCGCCCGCCGTGCCCGCAGATAATGGTCGGCGCGCCCTTGCGCTGTGCCGGCGGGGCGCGCGGCCGCCGGGAGGGATGTGTTGGTCCGTAACTCACCGCTGGCCGACGGTGCCCGTGGCACCGAGGATACCGACCTTGATGGGCTGCTGGGGGGCCATTTTGATTGATTAGAAGTAGAGTGCAGAGAGAGATGGAGAGATGGGTTAGATGTGGGGATGCTTGCGGGCGGAGGGCGGAGGCGGAAGGGCCGGTGGATCGGTTGAGTCGAAAAAGACCACTGCCGAACACGCAGGGTGGCACGGGGCGGGGCGGAGACGCGGGGGAGTCCGCTCCGTCCACTCCGCTCAACAGCCGAATTGTAAAGGCTATTAGGGAACAGTGTTGCCCCGCTATTCCACCCGGATTTCCAAGTACTGCCTCGGTGGCTGCGAGATGATACGGGCGTCCCGACTTGGATCAACCACTGCACGCGGCATGCTGTGCTCGTGTCTATGTCATGCCTCATAGTCAAGCCGACCCGAAGCTTCTTCCGCCGGGCATTGCAGAATTGCAGATCATTCCATGGCGTGTGGTCTGGACACAGGCCGCCTCAACCCCAGAATGAGCCCCCGAATGACGGGAAGTCGATGATCATGACATGACGGCCGTGGCATGTGGCATCTTCCAGCGAGACAGGAGCTCTACGCCGTCCGCGCCCGGCGCAGCACAGCGTGGCATGGCGCCACACTTCACACTCCCACGCAACAGTGACAGGCGCACACCAGCTCACTAGGCCGTCATGGGAAGCGATAAAGACCGCCGCTGTCTTGTCGGATCCCCACCTTCCCACATCACAATGCTGGTCCCCGCCCTCCTCCTCCTCGCAGCCACGGTGCGCGCCGGCGGCTCCGCCTTCGTCGCCTGCCTGAACCAGACGCGCGCGCTGGAGATGGTCGCCGCCGACGCCGCTACCCCCCTCGACGTCGCGGCCAAGGGGTGCGCCAAGGCCTGCGCCGCCAAGGAGTTCACCTACGCCCTCACCTCGGAGGGGTGCGAGCCCGCCTGCCTCTGCAGCTCGGTCCTGGACGGCATCAGCGCCGCACACATCGTGACCGGTAAGCCCCGCGCTTCCCCGCTGACCCCAGGCGGGATGACGGCACCTGCCCGCCAAAGGCGTACACCCTCGCCATCGCGTCCACGCCCTGGGTGTTCAAGGGCTGCCTCCCGTCTTCTGGCAAGGTCTGCGAGTCGCCCGCCGACTGCCTCGCCTCCTGCAAGAAGGGGTGGGCCGCGCTCCAGCCCCTCCAGCCGCCGAAGGAGGGGTGGAAGTGCCACTGCGCGCCGACCGCGCACCTCAAGCCGTGCAACTGCTCCGCCGAGGCCGGGCCGTGGTACACCCGCCCCGTGCCGAGTCCGCGGCACCGCCGCACACAGATGCCGCTTCCGGGCCTGTGCCCGCCGCCCATGACTGCGTGCAGAGTGGCCGACACGGACGGGTGGGAGTGCATCGACACGCGCACCGAGCTAGGTTAGTCGAGTTAGAGTGTGCTGACAGCCAGAGTCGTGTGGCGGGTGCCGGTACGGCGTGCACGGCGTGCCCGGGAGCCAGAACGGCGAGGAGTGAGTCTTGCTGGGCGCTTGGCTGGGCGCGCTGACACCAGTTGCACGACGCTACGCGGGGTCGCGCGCGGCGGCGCGCGCTGCGTCGACGGACGCTGCAAGGTCACCGCGTGCCGCTTCGGCTTCGCGCCCGGCCTGGGCGAGTGCATCCCCTGGTGACGGATGTAATGCATAGTGTGTGGCTGGGGTCAGCGCCCCCCAACGGACATCTTTATAAACTTACGTAGGCCTAGATGTGACGACGGACCTAGTACCTCTTCTTGGTCTTGGCCATCTGGGCGCGCTTGCCCTCGCCTGTGTGTCAGCGCCCCTCTGCGAGTGTCCGTACCCTTCTTGACGGGACCCTTGCCCATCTTGCGCCGGCGCGCGACATCGTCGAACCGCTCCATCTCCCGCCCGCTCTCGATCCACCCGTTCGGCTTGTTCGCCGTCCCCGGCTTGGCGTGCCGCGGGATCTCGAGGAAGCCCGCGGGCACCGCCTCGTCGGCCGGGAGGTGGTAGTTGGCCTTGCCGTCGGGGCGGTCAGGGCGGTCCCACCCGGCGTACTTGTTCCACTTTACGAACGCGTTGAGCGCGGGCAGGCTCGTCGGCTTGCGGACGTACGCGAGCATCGCTGGCCCGCGCAGGCGGCGCCGCAGGTACTTTGTGCCGGTGCGCGCGTTCGAGGCCGGCGCGAGCGTGTTGAAGATGGGCGCGCGGATCTGCGCGAGGAGGCCGGTGAGGGATGGTGGCGGCATGGTGGGTGGGCGGTTGGTTGGCAGTGTCTGTCTTTGCGGGAGTTCAAGTTGGTGGTCCGAAATGTCGGAGGCGGAGGCGCGGGAGTAAATGTCCGCATGGGTGTCACGTGGTGGACGCGATATCCGTACATCCCTTGGTGGCCATCAGCGGTCAGTCTTCAGCGATGCATGGGCCTTGATACGCTCAGGTCTCTTGGGAAGCAACCAGAGGTCCAAAGAGAAGCTGTCCGAGGTCTTGGAAGGCGTGCGAGGCTTGAAAATCCGCCTGCAAACCGATTGTGGAAAGAGGGTGGGGGTGGCAGATTAGGAGGGCGCCACAAGTTGCCCCAGTCCTGAAACGCATCTTGTCCAGGCTTTTGTCTTTGCTGCACACGCTGTCACTTGCATCACTTGCATTCCACTCACCCACGTCTGCAGTTCTGCAATCTTCCTCGTTCCCACCTCCCACCTCTCACAGATCCAATCTCTGCTACGCCCCCGCAGCTTCACCCTTCCTTCTCCCGGTGACCGCAGCCCGCACCCGAGGGCCGTGCGACCCCAGCCGACTGATCCCTCCCGACGCCTTTGCTTGGATCGCCAGGACAAACTTCTCCCATTCGTCGACGGTCTGAGCCAGCCCGAGCTCAGCCAGGGATGTGGAAGGTGCATACCACACTTTGTCGGGCGGAGGCCAGCCTCGGCGCTGCGGCGCTGTCAAGGCCGTAGACGGTGTTAGGGGCGTCAACTGTGATGGCTTTGGGCACGGACCACGTTTGGCTTGATAGGCCCATCACAGAGATCCACAGAGATCCACACAGCCCGTCCGCCCCCCTTCTGCCCACCGGCAAGCAGGTCAGCAGCTGGCAACAGACATTGCTCGCTCTCGATGACAGCGCACCCACCACCACACCGTACGACTCACACGCGGTGACGACGCACTGACATTCCACTACTTAACGCACAAACCTCCTCCCCCGCCACCCATCTCCCCCGATCCCCTCGCCCCTTCTCCCCATCTCACCCCCTTTTGCTCCATCTCCATCCCCGACCACCCCAACCCCGTTCTTGACCTTTACCATTCCCATCGTCCCGCAAAATTGTCTGGCAATGTCCAGCCCAAGCCCAGACCACACTCCCTCGACACCGCCGCGCCGGCCGCAGCGCTCCACCCTCCGCCTCTCGGTCCACCGCGCCTCCCTCCTCCCCGACGACCATGACCCCCTCACCTCCCCAGACGCAAGCACGGCCTCCCTCCCCCTCCCGCGCCGCACCTCCTCCATCCCGGCCCAAGAGGTCCTCTCCCCCCTCAGCCACGAGATGACCCGCTCCAAGTCCGAGGCCGACATCCTCTCCCCGCCCCAGACCCCCGCCTCCCCCCAGCGCCCAGCGACCGCGCACCTCCGCGTCTCCCGCGCCGGCCGCCGCAAGCCCGTCCCCTCCATGCTCGACTCGGACGAGTTCGGCCAGCTCGGCGCCGCCCTCAGCATCGACACGAGCTGCGCGTCCCACAACAGCCTCGGCTCGGCGCCCCTCAGCGCTCCCTCCATCTCCAACCCCTCCACCCTCACCCAGCGCTCCCAGACGTACCCCCGCCGCGCCAACGCCGACCTCATGGCGTTCCTCGACGACGGGCCCCTGCCCCCGCCCCAGCGGCCGCGCGGCCCTTCCGTCTCCTCCCTCTCGGCGATGAGCATGCTCTCCGCCACCTCCCAGACCAGGCCCTACACCCTCCCCGTCGACCCGCCGCTGCATCGCGGCTCGACGCCGCCCCCGTCCCCACCCGCCACCCCCACCCCGCCAAGCAGCAGCTACCACCGGCACAACGGGAGCGCGCACTCGCACCCGGCGTCCACGCACTCGCAGGCGCCCTTCTTCGGCGGCCTCCCGCGCTACTCGACCGTCGAGCTGAACGCGTCCACCGCCCGCTCGGGGAGCGGGCTGCGCGAGCCGCCCATCCACTCGTTCGAGCCGGACATGCACGAGCGCCTGCCCCGCTACGAGACCAAGCCGAGAACCGAGCCGATCACGCTCGCGGCGACGCTGTGGCGCTGGGGCTTCTTCTTCTTCCCCTTCTGGTTCATCGGGATGTTTATGTGAGCTGACGACAAGCCGCGGGCGCTGATGCCAGCCTGTGGAGCCCCCTCAAGTACGAGGACGCCCAGACGGACCCGGAGAAGAAGCAGACGGTGGCCGAGATGCTCTCGATTGTCCGCGAGGTGCGTCGCCAGCAGACACAGCTGACATCAGACCGAGCTCAAGTACGCGCGGCGGTGCGCCATCGCGTGTGCTGTCGTCGGAGGCGTAGCGGCTGTTCTTGTGATTGTGCTGTGTGCCGTCCTCATCCCCCGCAAGTAGTTGTCCCTGCCCGTTCCTTCGCCCGGCCTTGTCTTCTCTGTGCCCTGTTACCTCTCCTCGACGACCGACACCTGTCTATACGCATGTGTGTACATTAGAAGTACATTGGAATGCGATTGACGATTGTACGCTGCGAGGGAGATGCTGCGCTGTGAGCGGGAACAGAGTATAAGCTGCATAGAGTACAACATCAGCGTGCGTGTTAGTCGAGTCGGGCGTCCATTCGCGTCTGTTGGACGCCCGCCCTTGCGGAGAGTCTATGATAGGGGGTATCTTGTGAAGTGTCTCATCTGTGGGAAGTGTCGTCTGTGGGAAGTGCGACGGGCGCGGTCTTCCATCTTCTACCGCCGCCCCATGCGCGACGCAAGCGAACCGCTCGTCCGCTCCGATCGACGATCCGTCTGGGGCACCGTGATGACCGGCGAGTCGTCCATCTGGTCGGCGTACATTTTGCTGCTGTCAGCGGGTTCCGGTGAGGTGATGCTACCCGCCTCCCTAGCCATTGCCTTCCCCAGTCGCGCCGCTCCCCATCACTCCAGTCGCCTACTCACCCAGACGTCGAGCGTTCTGGCTTGGCTGGTCTCTTCGGCTCGAGGTGGGGGCGCAGACGCGCGCCGAGGTCCTTCCGCGCCTCAACGACGCCCACGCGCAACGTCTCCCCGTCGGCCGGCACGCCGTCGTACTCCTTGACCAGCGCCATCGCAGCCTCGCGGTCTGGCATCTCGAGCTCGACCGTCACCGTGCGGTCCGCGGGGCGCGACGTGACCTTTGCCCCGCCGATGGGGTGGTGTGCGAACGCCGACTGCCGTCAGGTAAGGCTCCAACACGCGAGCTGTTCACCCACCTTGACATCCTCGGCCGTCGTGCCCTTCGCCAGCCGCTCCACGCGCACCCAGCAGCTCCGCGCCGCCCCAACAATGCTCAGCGCCTCGCGCTCGCGCGCGCGCCCCGTTATTGCCGCGATGCTCTTGGCCGCCAGCGCGCGCCCGTCGTCCCCGCGGCGCGGGCGTGATGGCCGCGTCGACTTGGAGGAGGGGAGGAGCTCGACGCCCGTGTTGGGGCTCGGCGCGTCGAAGCCGTACATCCCCCCCTTGGGGGTGGTGGGGAGCAGCTCCTTGCCCCGCCCGGACCCGCCGAGGCGGCTCAGGAGGGAGGGTGAGGCGCTGCCGGATGCGGAGCGCGAGTTGAGGCGTGCGGCGAGGGTGTTGGTGTTGTGCATGTCGTGCTGCCAGGGGGCGTCGGTGTTGCGCTCCCTGCGGTCGTATGGTTTGGCGCGGGACATGCTTGACGGGGACAGTGTGGTGGGTGGGATGAGAAGTAAAGACGGAAGGAGAAGAAGGAAGTTGAGAACATGTGATTGTGTTGGGTGGAGGTTGATGGCAGGGGTGAAGGTGCGATTCGAAACGCGTCCCAGCCAGGCTAGCCTGGAAACACGGTGCGGGGCCTCGCAACCCACCCAACACGGTGGGCGGGATTATCGGTAAAATGTGCCGTGGCTATGAAATCATTGACGCCTGGGTGGCCTGGGTGCTGGGTGGCTGGGTGGCCGCCAGCCAGCTGCCTGCCTGCTGCCTGCCTGCTGCCTGGGTGACCTGGCCCCGCTGGCCCTGTTGGGTCGGTGAGCGGACAGACACACACCGGCCAGGTCGACACGCGACTCCCACATCTCATCAACCCCATCCCATCCCACATCGCTTCATCCTGCCACCATCAACTCAACCCCTAACTCTCTAATCTCTTTCACAAGAACAACAAGCATTCAAAATGGGTGGCGAAGGTGCGCACTTTCCCGCTACACAGAGGAGCAGCCCACGCGCGATAAGCTCCTCGCTGGCGTCTCGACATGCTGACCACAGGATGGCTGTTTCTCTTCTCGGTCATTGCGGCCGCGGCGCTTCTGTTTACCATGGTCTTCTTTGTGCGTCTGCTATCGACGGCGGCCTGGAACGAGCTGACCCCAGATCATCATGTTCTCTGATCTCGAGTGTGGTGCGTGCGACCGCCGGTTTGGTGCTGGGGGACGTGCAGCTGACGTACAGACTACATCAACCCCATCGACCTCTGCAACAAGCTCAACCAAGTGCGCCAGCTGTGAGAGTGTCCGCTGACCTCAGTTCGTGCTCCCCGAGATGATCGCCCACGCCTTCCTGACCCTCCTCTTCCTCCTGTCTGGGCAGTGGCTCGCGTTCCTCCTCAACGCGCCCCTCGTCGCCTTCAACGT